>JAPYYZ010000669.1:0-18731 GCA_030522705.1 Eretmocerus eremicus
CCGTCTGAATGCGTGCAAAGTACCACACCTACAGAACACAACCATCTCATTCAAGAAAACCCATTTCCAGACACTGTTATCAACTCTAAAAACATCTTTCCCAAATAAATCTTCATCATGATTTCATGTTTCTTACCAGGTTTCTCTTGAGTAGGTTCGAATGTCTACAAGTCAATTAATGTTTATCAAGATTTCCAGCACACCAAATGTGTAATATAACTAAAAAACCAGAGAAAAGTGTCTGTATACATCGATGAATTGACTCAATGTTTTGATGATCGAAGTAAAAATGTTGTCACCGTTTTGAAAATCAATTGTTACATGCCTATAGACATTGGAACTTTGGGATTGATCAACCGTTTCATACGCGTGTATCCTAAGTCTAGTATATGATTATTATCAAAGTTTGATATTCTTAGTTGTAGATTGGTCCCGTATTAATAGTGCATGTACACCATCGTCAATGTTCTTAGAAAACTCTGGAAAATGTAAAAATAATATCATCCCCTGTAAATAAATATTTTATGGACCATATCTATAAGATTGAACTTACTGTGATGCACCTCGCCCCTATTTGTCCTTAAATATGGACTACAAACTTCTAATAGCATTTTATTGGGAGTATCGTTACAATCAAGAGGCGCGGTGACGGCTCTCTGGCGAGTATGGACGAAAAAAATTTGTACTAAATCTACTGTACTAAATTTGTACTAAATGTACTAAATCAGTGGCTTGAATATTCACGAAGTTATCAAGTCTTGGTCGAGATTTCGTCAAGAATCCATTATGGAATTAGCATCTTTATATCATTCAGTACTTACCAAATAGTACAATATGATACCTTTTCCTCTTGGCTATTACAGCTTCATTGAACCAACTCAAATCAAAGAAAGATGGGTTTTACTAGCCGTAAAAATAATAACGAGAGGAGTTCGACCTTCCAGGGATCATAATATGTAATCTCTTGAGCTTCTGAATACAAAAATGTATAAGATTGACTGAACTCGAAATAATACACCGACACAATCATCAGAGATTCTTTGAAACGAACTAAAAAATTGACTGCAGGAAGAATTTGAGATAATAGAAATGAAAGACGGCTTAGAAAAGTTACCGATAAAGTAGTAAAAGGGGACTCCTTTCCTGAGCTTACACGATATTCAATCGTGTCCAAAAAAGATTATGAACTATAAAACTTATCATCCATGAAAGACAACTGATTCGGAACGAGTATTACGCGTAATTTGGATTCTTGAATGTTTGAAGTATAGCTGCGCCTTTAATTTGATCACTGATCTTACGACGGAGAGGTAAGCTACGCCAGAAAAAATTTTCACACATTTCTATAATGTTTAAAGATATTATCTATTTGATAGCAATTTGTTCCAAGAAAAAGTAAAAGAGATACTTATTTGTAGTAACAAACACGTCTTAAATTACGGAGAATGTTTCCATACGTTTATGCCCATCATCACATCTCATGGTCCTTCGATGAGTAACATTTCCGTACCCTGAGCATGAGAGTACTGCCCAAACGTCGAGAGCTTCACATTTAACCATTTTCATTCGCTCTAACACTATCACTATGTATTAGTGCAAAGTCAGCGAAAACTTGCACTTTGATTTTATTAAAAAGTCTCAAACTACGAGAGCTCGAAAAAGTCGAGTATACTTGGTATCAAGCATTTTGTGAATGCATGTGTTGTATATAACTTCTATCGAGAAAATACATTTGTCCTCATGAGAGCCAAAAATTCAATATCAATCACGAACGATAGATACAGTGGCCATTAGTCTCTTGATCATCCATTCCATATTTCTGGCATTAAACTATAGTGCTTGATTAAAATTTGAAGTAAATGTTCGAATCCATAGTCATCGCGCTGTAATGTTTCAGATTCTTCGAAAACTCCACAAAACCAGGTGTTATTTCTGTAAGAATATTGGAACACCTACATAAACTGACGGCTAAATGAATTCTTCTATATCAATTGGTTGTGACATATTAATTTATGCTCAAAAATATCTATGTAAAACAAAAAAATTTATACGCGAAAAATGAAAAATGTGAATGTCGTGTGGAAAAGAAGAGTTTCAGTAGGAGTTACAATGTTTATGTGACCGCAATACATGGGTGCACAAATTTGGATCTCCAAAGTGTTTTGCTGAATTATTCGTCAATGCATTTACCATGAACCATCAATGCTGATCGGAATGGAAAGTGAATAATGATAATGGCTGATGATTTCACAAAAATTTCAATGTCTGTGCTCCTGAGGATGAATTCGAAAGAAGGTGATATTCTAAGGATATATTTGATGACCCCATAATAACAAAATCCATGAAGATCTGAAAAACAATCGTTTACGACGAGAATCGTTACGAAATTGTAATCAACGATTTGGCATTCATAAATGGGAACTTCTCCGGAACTGATTCATCTCGAAAGTTTACTTTATAGAAATTAATTATAGAATGAGCAACAGCACTGTATTTGCAACTTTCGAGCATATACTCGAATAGAGAATCGATTCACCGCTGCGTAGTTCGTACATTTCCGGAGTGCGTTATGAAGTTATTTGTTCCAATATTATACCTAATGAGTTACTTCATGATTAACTCCCAAGATGTTTGCAGCGTATTCATGGGCACAGAGTTACAATGTGTATTGGAGAGCAAAATTTTTCCCGTTATGCTAATTTTGAATTTTAAATTAGATACTCTGAACACGAAAAGGAAGTATCACTCGTAAAATATAACACGCTTTATCAAAAGATGAGTACCAGCTCTTGGAGCAAAATATGACGCTTTTGAGAATGAAGGAGTTCAACTTTTTGATAGTAATAACTAGTATCTCAAATATTTCGAAAGCAGACCTATAAAGGTTTCTACGACCGATATAGTATTTATGAATAAGTGACACTCATTCTTCAAAAGTATGCAAGTATACACAATGACAGCATTCTGTGAAAATATTTGGAGTCACAATTTTTTTTAATCTCATGTGATTATTGCATCATTTAATCAATTACACCATAATGTTAGAAAAGTATTTGATGTTTCCCCTCTATAAAGTATATACACCACTAGCAGACCTTTTATTTATCAATATATTGTACCAAATTCAAGATTCCAAAACATACCTATTTAACCAAGAGCGGGAGAGTGTATGAAGATGATATTTTTAAATGCCCACTATGACTGCTTTAAGAAATATTAAAAATATCCCAATACCTAACACTTGTACTTGTCGTAGAAAATTGTTTTTGATTCCTCGCCAAAAAATAGCGTTCGAGCAAACTTGTCTTCATGACTGCATAATTATATATTGGTTATGAATATTTTCCACACGTGTAATCAAATTCAATCTCCAATGAATGAACTTACTCCCTGGGTTGAAATTACTCTTGATATTCGAAAATACATATTTTCAAATGCGTCATTGTACTCAATACTTACGATAGTCTGAGAAGTTTACTTCAAATACCTTGATGACTCTTATAAGGAGTAAGTATATTGCTTAACAATTTATATTAGTTGTGGCACACTAAAAGCAATTTCGATACATGCTTTCAGAGCATAAGAGTCGAGCAATTTCAGATCAAATGAGTTTCAGTGGTGTAGGAGCTTCTTCCAAGAGTCAGTGAACAAATAACTCTTCCCAAAGCTCTGAAATTTCAGTAATGGGTCAGGTCAATCAATTTATCTGCCCTAATTTGATGAATGAAAAAGTCTACCACTATTATCCATTATCTGATTAGTGCGCTTGTTTCATAGAAGCAATTAATACGGTAGCTCAGATTTAAAATTTATTTCGAGGATTATCCAGAGACGACGTTGCTTCCGTATATAATTTCCAATCATTTGACGTTCATGTCTATACTCAACTAATTATAACGATTATGCGATCATTTCTTTTGAGCTTGAATCTTGATCATTTTGTTTCGTCAGTTTTTTTTGCCAGCTTCAATATTGTCCCATTTCTTTGTATTTGAATACTGCTCCCGCGATCCAATTTCAGATTAATACGATCTGCACTGTTTGTTTCTCAGCGCTCATCAAAAATTCTAATTTTTCTGTTACAAGTAAATTTTTTTCATTCGTTATTTCATGCTTACTCATCTACCGATGAATCTCGAACTCACAAAAGTATCAAATGTGACGCAAGAACGCGATAACAACTGGAAAATTTCTCATTATTCTCATTATTTTGATTTTATACTCATCTCAAAGGCGAACGACAAATCGTCAGCTATCTTAAAAATAGCAAACTACATCAAGTGCGACGAAAATAATTTCCATCCCAAAGGTCATAACTAAATTCAATATATCTTCAGATCGAGGTGGCGATACGATCGATTATGATCCATGAAAAAGTATGAAAATCAGCGCAGTGTTCAGTATAAATGAACATGATCGATAGAAATTAAGTGATACGGTATATGTATGGTCCGCGGATATAAAAGTCAGTTTTGCAAAAATGAAATTACTAAAATGTGATGCGTGATACAATCTTACAGAATGATGAGAGGCCAATAAGAATGACTGGCTGCCACTATACCACAATTAGAGGAACCAGAGTAACTATAATCATGTCTGAGAAATTCTAAAAGGCGCCATAGATGAATATGCCATATCCCTTCATTTCCTAGTAAATTTTCAATTTGTGTATCTACTTATCAATAAAATTCCTCAACGATTATCAAAATTGTTTGGAAGGACTTTTGTCATGTTAGCTATAAATTGAATCCTTACATCAATAGCAAAAATGGATTTCTCGGACCTGAATTGTATCCAAGCTCAAGAAACCGTATATGATGAGCGTTCTAAGAGCGTTTACTCAAAAACATTTTTTCCAAGTTTTGCGATCATGTTACAACTACATTGGTGTTTGAAGCACGATTTTGTATGTACAAGCTTGAAGTATGAATTAATAATCCAAAAACATGATTCATCGAGTGTGGTAAGATAACTCACATAAAAGCCAGGTCTTCGCGACTTTTTGACTCTTCTACCAAAAGATATTCTTGTGATGGTAAGAAATGTTCGTAATTTGCACATCCTTATTTCATTTTCTCAAAATGAGGACCGTTTCATCCCGTGATGAAGAATTTGACTTTGGATTCGATTAATCCGGGCTTCATCCCTCTGTTGCTCTTTTTCATTCAACTTCTTTCGAAAAGCTCACGCAAACGATATCCTTTGCCTTTTCTTCTAGGAGTATTTGAGTAAGAATTATTTGATTTAACAGGATCTCCCCTTTTTTCTACCAATAGGAGATAATATTCGGAGACATATCGAAGAATATTGTTTGTATTGAATTTGAAACCAATCAAACCAAACAATATCAATGTTTGTTGAAGATAGAAATAACTGCAGCGTCTTAAAGAATATACTTCTCCCCATGTACTTACTGAATAGATTTTCATCATCTCCAAGTTAAGTTTTTCGCAAATATTTTGTCCTCGAGTCCCAAGATAACTGTTACAAGGGGGCATCTTACCACTCAAACGATCTCGTATGATAGAAGAAGACATATTGTGGCAGAGTAGCATTCAAGAGGCTTCATGGATCACTTTGGCAGCAAGTAAGTAAGAACAGGATGAATAATGGAAGTGATAATGTGAATGAGGACCATGAAAAATTAAAAAAAGAACGCCAGCCTAGACAGAGCTTTTTTCAAAAACATTCATTTTTATTTGATAGAAAAAAATAAAAAATTTCGTCATATTTTTTCCGCTTAAGTAGATATCAATAAAAATTATTCTATCCGTTAAAAAATCGATTTTCGAAAATGTTTCATTGTTTAAATACAGAGGACAAAAAAATATATAATATGTATATGGGTACTAAAGAGAACACACATCGAATGCTCTCTAAATCTTGGGGTGAGAAAAATTAGGAAAGGAATAAACAAGATTCTATAAGCATTAAGGAATAGAGACGATTCGAGACACGACATCGGGAAACACTCGCTCGCTCACAAAAACATAGTACGACAAACTTACAAAGCATCTTTCTTCTTTTTTTGTGATGATGAACCTCTTCACTTCCTGTCACATTACATCTATGCTCAAGCATCAATGTTTCGCCATTTGCCGCTTTGCCTTATTTTTGAGAATGTCAAGATCATTCTTTCACATCCATCAAGATTTTCCTTGTCAAGACATCGAAGTTCGAGGCAGTATTTACATGTTTGACGTGGTTCAAGTTATAGTTATTCCTTCTTGTGATCTACGCAAGCGTAGAAACGCAGACTTCATTTACACTCTCCTCATCCATCTTCTCTGAAGAGCATCTAACGCATTGACGAAACATCGTCAATCCGACGCAAATTCATTCGATTGCATCCAATGTTAATTATGCAAATTTCAAATGGTGAACAGTTCCTTGCGTTTTATTTTCCTAATAAATATGATGACGTACATCGAGTTGGATTCTTTAATCAAAATTTCAAAAGCTCTTCTCTTTTTTTACATCAAATTTGACTAGTTACTGCCTCATACTATTCTTTTATGTTGTACTTGCCATGTAGCCATCGTCACGGTTGATTTCATACAAGCTCTCGAACTTCGTCTTAGTTTTCATCTAAAAATTTGTTAAGTCTCTATCATAGTAAAAAGGATCACAAAGTCGCCGAAAAAAGCTTATGGTAGTAAAAAATTCACGCTTTATAAAATGGTTACGTCGACATTCAAAAAAGAGAAGAAAAATTCAGATTTCGATTAGAAAATGTTGCTAATTCGCGAATATTAAAAAATTACATTTGGAAACATACTATCTCATCTAAGTTTCAACAAATTCTCATATTTATCTATACGTTTTCCATGAGTGTTTGCAAATACATAATAATTACTATACAAATCAAAATTATTACACGAACATCATTCATTGAGTCCGATTTCGACTGATTATACAAGTGCGTATCTCTAAAATTTTTCAGAGTTGTCTGCCTCCTTTTTGTTCATGTAAAAACTTCCAATGCCCACTCTGAAGAATACTTATAAGGAGATTACTAGAGAAATTTCAGAGATACGCATTTTTTCTACAAAGTTTCAACGTCTTCTTGAGGAAAAATATCAAAAATAAGCAATTGGTTGCTGAGCTCAATCGGCGTCACGTTTTTATACATCATGATTGAATTCAATTCAAGCCGCACAAGAATATTCATACAATTATGTATACAAATAACCCGAAATCTCGAATTTTCAAACTTTTCGCATTGATTCATCAGCCAGTTTCACGCATTTCTCATCAAAAACGCGCAGAATTCTTCTTTTTGCGATTTGCGCTTACAAACACATTGCACTGCGCCCAGCATTGTTGGACCTATTAAAAGAGGGAAATTGACCCGGCGCGGATTGCGCAAAATATTCCTTCTTCACATTTTACTAATCTCCCCCTCTCTCATTCAGAGCAGAGCAAAATTGTTATCATCAATAGGAAAAGAATATTCTATTATCGACGTTACGAATACTTAAATATTGGTGAACTGAAGAAGTATACAAAAGTGACTGTGTTTAAGACATTCCCTTGACTTTTCAGAACGTGATCTTTCTCCCTCTCTGTAAGTTTTGCAAAGAAAGTTTCACACTCTTGTTTCTGCTGAGTATGCAGCCCAATTCATCTCCATTCGACCACTCAGAAGAACAGGGATATTGTTGAATCTGCACTACATTATCTTCACTTCAGACACTGTCGTCGTAATATCAAAACTTCGTCAAACATTGATGGCCCGCAGATACAAATGAACTGAACGAGAAAGTGTTAAGATACCTAGATGCATCGAGAAAATACATTGAAAACTGGCTTTTTGTGGTGCTTAAGAAAATAGACATGTGTAAATGTCATTATTGAACCACTGTCTTTTACTTTGATATGTCAGCGAGTATCCTATTATTGCTGTGGTTAAATAATGTAGCGTAAATTCTTCAATTTCCAAACTTGTAGGCTCTGTTTCCATTTCTGAGTTGTCATAAAGATTTTTTCTAATTTCACTGTCTCGTCGTATCGCGTTTGCGAACAATAGATAAGATAGAAGTTCGAGTGGATGATCATAAGAGTTGATAATATATGTGTTTATATTTGTGTTCTTTGGTACGCAGAGATCTCTACAATATAGCAATGCGATGGGTGAGGACCTTAAAAGAGCTAAATGGCAGAAAATTGTAGAAATCCTGTTCTCAAGCAAGTATATCGTTTCATCTATTGTTATTCGTTCAAATTTTGCATTCTCAATCAATAAGATGACGCTTCCATGTTTGAATGACTGAAAATAATTCCAATGCGTCGAAAAAAACCATGACGAAAGATTATTTATAGGAAACCGTGGCAATCATTCCTGAGCTTATCTATTGCACTTGGTAGCACATAATAACAAGTTAACATAATTCATTTAATTTGATCGGCTCTATGCAAGATAAGTTCTATAGTTTGCCTCCCTATTAGAATTCTAAGTAACCTAGGAAAATTAAATACCAAACATCGTCTTGATCTGCTGCTCTTCAGTCGCAACAAACTGGACTGTGAAAGATAAATCAAAAGGCAATAGAAATATCAGTTCTAAGACTTTTTCGAGTGATTTCTGCCAATGCGATTGAAGAAAGTGGGTCCATTTGTATGGACACTAACTGAAGAGCAGAAGAAAAGAGGACGAATCAAGGTAAAATATTATGAAAAACTGGGAGAGTATGAAGAATTTTTCTAAAAAGTTCACTAGATATACACACAGTGACACAGCTGAGATTGAGCGGACAAGATTCAAGAAATAATCCTCCTCAATTAATCGCTCAGAGAGGGACTTCCAATCTCGATGATCTTATCTCATTGACAATTACAATAAATATCATTACTTCATAATCGGAAAAATACAATATTAATACAATAGCTACGCGACATAGAAAAATAAAAATCATTTTAATTATTCACGAGCAAAAAACACACGTATACAGAATATTTATGTGAAGAAATCTACCGCAAACCAACGAAAACATTGAATCGTTAGCTCCAAAAAAGCTCATTTGAAACTCAAGTAACGGAAGAAGTCGTATTGTTGAATAGAGCCGTTCGTGAAATAATAATGTAAGGAAAACGTGAAAAGGACTACAAATTGAATCTGCAAGCAAAAGTCTGCATTGCAAATGCGGGATTACTTGGAAAATTATTGGTCCTCTTCACGATTTAAGGTAGGATGAACTCTTTAGTTTATTTTTCGTTTCAATATACTTTCCTGCCACCTTACAGGCATAGTTGACTAATCGACATTCAAAGCGGAAATTGAACTGATGTAAGAGGAAAATGAAGTGATTCAAAATGGTGCCAAGTTTGAGAAAATTTCTTAAAAATTTTCGTCAAAATCCTACAATAGTTCTTTATTGTGGACTATTTTCTCAGTATTGAGTTGAATAAAACAGTCACTCAATTCATGGATTCGGAAAGATCATGAGAATGAAAGTACAGCTGTCTCCGTGTAGTTGAGTCATGCAATTGCGAGAACAATCTTAACGCTACGAAAAACCTCAACGCAATTTTGAGAAATATCCAAAGTCATTCCCTCCTTGATAAGGTATTTCTTGAACAAATTATCCTAACACTCTCACACACAAACAACCGTCTCAAAGACCAAAACCTAAGAATATTCAGAAAAGACTATAACAGCAGTATAAAAACTTCTCAACACTGAAAAATACGAATCTATTCTTGAAAATGACTACCCACTGATTCCATATATTTCGCCGCTATGCTCTCTATTTCGGCTCCCATACCCTTCATTCGTGATTACGTTGGTCTTACTGTGTAATATAAGAACCATTTCAGTATCCATTTCCTCAAATTCTTCACAAGAACGAGAGGGATCTTTCAATTGATAATCCAATATTTTGCGCTTGGTTCGTCCTTTAATGATTCACTTTTACTAGACTCACTTGATTCATTTTTCAGTTGATGTTACAAAAGCACGACTTTTCGCACGCAGCAATTAGAAGAAACAAACTGGTGGATTTGTTGAACTGGAAAAAAGTTTTTCACACTCAACTCATCCCTCTACACCGTGTATCTAGATGATCTTGAGTAGGCGAGAACGAAGTTAGTTCGGACTCAAAACCAAAGACTCGATGAGCGAGGTGCATACAATATCTTTTCTCCCGCATGCCCTCGAAAATCGCATTTGAGAATGTAAAGCCGACTTGAAGTGAGAGGGAGAAGTAGATCCCCCATACAGACGATATAAAAGCAGTCATAGGCGTCTATCAAGAATCAGAGATGGCTTAGTAATGTTGGATTGACATTAGCTGCTTCACTTAGACAATATGGAAAAAGTCACAATCTTTCACAATTCTTATCTTGTATCATCAGAGAAACTGTTTTCATTCTCATGCTACGATTTTGAAAGTAAGCAAAATATTTACTGGATCCAAATCTGATTATACCCTGAAATGCGCCGTCATAGAATATAAAATTACAGTTGCTCGAATTCATATAGGTATGAAAACCATTCCACTATTGAACAGTTGCAGAGAGCATCTGATTTTGACATCGGGTTCGGGGCTACGCGAGCTCTGTATCGGTGGTTTTAACACACTTTTGTTTTTGTTTTTATCCCTTGTATCGGTTCCAGTGTATTGACCTTCGCTTCTATGTAATTCACCTGATCTCTCATGATATGTTTGTCAATTTCGGTTACTTCCCATTTTTTGGAATCAGCTTTATATCATTTGGAGCTATTGATTGTGTGTAATCAACTTTTATCGAACAATTCATTTGAAAGAAAACGTACTATCAAATTCATCGACGCCGAGAGTAAAATAGTTTCCCACTCATGAAGTCATTGCATTCTCAAATCATTTCCAAAAGAATTAGAAAAGCTCATATTCAAGGAGGCTGATATCCCGGAGTAGCTGCAGTTTATATGACTATTAGAATTGAAAGGCTTTAAATTTTTATTGCAATGGGGATATTATTTTTATCGAGCGGGTAGTTAAATTGTGAGAAAGCTCCTTTAAATGCGATTACTATAATTTATCGAGATGCTTGGGTCTCAACGGTGTCTGTTCGACGAGAAAAACTATTTCAAAAGTTTATATGTAAAAGAGTAGCAAGTCATGGGCTTTGATCGAGAATAAGTTCATATCAAATGTTTAGAGTCTTGAGAATCGACGTTAAAGATGTCTGAGCCAGGGGATTTAAAATTTGCTAAAGGAATCTACATTTAGAAAATCCTACGTCATTCATGTGCAGCTCAAGAAAAACGGGGAAAGCATTAGCCTTTCACAGCACGTCGGGAATAAACAATCGCACCGCTTTGAAACTTTCAAAATTACATGTAGGTCTTGCCATGTTTGAGAACTGGAACGGAGATTGACTCATTTGACAGAATCTTTGAAAAAAAGTTTCAATCGAATCCCGGAATCGTGCTAGCCTCTATAAGTGTATTACATGACGTATATTTCTCATTAAAAATCGGAGACTTGCTGTCCATGTGAAATGTTTCCTACAGTGTCAATTAATCCAAGAGTCACAAGAATCTACGTCAACACACGCCCAGGACAGGGCAAATGATGCTCGAGAATTTCATGCACAAGACTGGGTTCGCTCGACTGAAACAATGACAAAAATGTTGCTGTAGCGCAGATTTCGCTTTCGTAAAGATCTTTCAAATTCTTCGTGAATAATCGGTCAATAAAAAATATCTCCCTTGATAGCTCTAGTGCCAATACAAAAGTGCCGATAGATCTTTCGATGAAAGGAGAAAAGGAATAGAATCATTGAGCACCATTTGACTTGATCTGAGCAAGAGCATGTAAGTACTTCAGTGACCCTGTCAACATCATTTGCGTGTTGCATCTCTATCATTGGATCCATCAAAAAGTATTTCATCGTATCTTATTTTTGTAAATCGTCGTAAGTCGGAGAACATTTTGAAATCACTTTGAGAAAAGAGAACACGTAGAAAGACGTCTACTCATACAAATCGCATTGATAATCATTTATGAAAGAATATTATCATATTTATACCCATGTCGTTCTATTGATAAATTCAATTGCGAGCGGCAACGCGCGTTCGTCACTTCACTTTTTTTCACTCTGCAGTCATGAAGAATTCGAGAATCTTGACAATCCTCTTCAATAATTCTCTTTTTGATTCTCAATCACAATACTCGGATCTATCTGTTTATAATTTCATATCCAAACAAGACTTTTGGGCGTACTTGGCGATGACATTTTTTTGCTCATCGATTTCAATTTCTCTAACTAGTGCTCCTGTTTCATTTTCTCAATTATTCTGAACCATCGTTCGAGACCAGGCGTTTCATGAATTTGACTATATTGACGCGCCAACAGCTCTTCATAATTCCTACAGTTTCTCGCAAGAGCAGAACAAAATACCTGCGTATTTAATAGTACGTTCATTGGTCACAATAATCGATATTTATCTCATCAGATTTAAGAAGAAATAGCTCTTAACGAAGACCTGTTACCCTCGTCAATTTTTCCCCGCGATTGATCATATTCATATTTATCCATTTTATCTCACTAATATGATCATGTTCATTTGAATTTAGCTAGAATCCTCCTTTGATTAAATTTCTTCGCAATTTGTTCAATAATTTTAATAATCTTCTTGACTCATCAGAGAGATCGATCGATCGGTCGACTTTCGCGCGATTCACCTAAATGCCACCTGAATCCTACGGCGGCAAGTTATATATACAAAAAGGAGACCAAAAAAATAAATTTATATTTATATATATTTATATATATAGACGCGGAAATTATTCCATCTACTCTGCTTTTCATCATCATATCCTTCCTTGTTTGTCTCCAGTGTTATTATAATTATCTTACGAAGATGTAAAATTTGCTATACCCCTCTACTCCTTGAAGAATCGTTCAATCTTCCTATGCAAAATTCTCCAATAATTCTGTGTGGTAGAGCCTCTTCGACGGTAAGATCAGCTTTTCGACTTTTAATTGCGATTTCTCGGTCTTTCGGTCTTTTTCCGCATCGCTCGCACCCTCTCATTCATCCTGATCTGCTCACAGTTTCTCCCGCTATCACCCACGGACCATGTGTTTCGCTTTTGCCTTTGAGCTAGTTTAGAGAAAACGGGACATCATAATAAATTCGGAAGATCGATATAAAAATAAAAAAAACTGTCTCACCGCCGAGACTATCTATTCTTAAAAATATTCGGATTACGCAGCAGTTATGTAGGACTAATTCTGTTCCATCGAGAAAATTCTTTAGCCACTCGATATTCGCTCCATTCAAAGATAATTTATATTGAAAACCATTATTCAAGATCATTTCTTATCTTTGCATTACTGTGTAGTTATTTAGACATTCTTGTCAAATTGAAGATGTGTACTGCGTGTTCAGCTTTTATGTGTTCTTGGGTGCTTTCCTATAATGAACGTTAAAGTTACGAGAGAATACTCGAAGTGGTTCTTGGAATTTTGTTTTCCGATACATATACGTTTGATGACACTCATTGATACAACTCTGCAGACATGTAGCATTGATACATTATGATACTGATGGCACATTTTGTAAAAAATGTTACAGATCGCTATCAATAACATAAAAATTCGATTATCTGGAAATTGTATCAGTATGAACGCCCCGATAATATTTTCCTAAATGTTCATATTCAACGTTACGTTTGATATCCATGTGATTTACAGTTACATGATGGAATAACATAAGATAGTATAGATAGTTAATGGATTATTTGTATTTATAGTTGCATCAAGTCACGTCGTAGGTGATATCCGTTTTCTAAAGCTTTCCTCCTCTTACACGCAATGTCTCGACACTTTTGTCAATTCAAACTACACAATTGCACTAGTTTCGTAGATAGATTCTTTTCCATTTGATTATATACACCGAGATAAGAAATCGTGATAAGATGTACGTGGAAGTGTTTCTTGTATTGTGTGTGTATGAGATAAACTGCGAGATGAAAAACACTTACATTTTTTCATTCTAGGAGAAAAAAATTTCAGAGCGCTGCCGGCGCGCGGGCAGGTTAATTAATACGACGATGTTTGGGACACTTTAAATTTTGTCACATCAATTAGACAAGGAGGAGTGAGTTGCTCGTCTCAATCTCTGATTCTTTTTCTATTCTCGTTTAACGTTCACTTTTTATAGAATTCCTCACATGAACTTTGCTGATTCGGTTTCCCAATAACAGACAATCTTTTCAAAATCTCTTACCCCCGCGTTCCACAATTACCGGTATACGGCCATACATCGATGAAATGTTGAGGTCATGAAACTAATTCAGAGCTGGATTACATTGGCTCTCACAGTCTGATAAACTGAATAATAAAATCGGATTTTGATCTGGCGAAGTGATTGATTAATATCGATATTCCCGATGTTGCTAAAATCATTGTTCAGAATATACGGAGAGGTGACGATATATATACTTTAAAGTTGTAGATGAGTTGAATAAAATTAATAAAGTATGCTTTTTACCACTGGACGGTGAAATACGCGTTACTCACCCGTTCTCACACAGAAATGACACGTATTTTCACGCGCTCGTGGTGGAAAGTAATATACGCTATTCGGGAGTTAAGTGGACTACCCCCTCTTGGATTCTTATCACTCTTGCCTTCGCCTCGAACGATAACAATCACCCAGGAGAGGCTGGTTCTCAACAGTTCCTGAACGCGTAATCTTTTGATAAACTGGTACATACAAGATTTTGAATAGAAAAGATCTTCCATTAAGGTCCAATGTAATGTCACAACAAATGCCTAAAATTGGCTTCATGTACGTGAATAATGATTTGACATTATCACGCCTGGAGACTCACTCTGTCATCCGAAGGATCAAACAAAATCATAAGAAACTCAACCATTTTATTACAAAACTATGCACGATTTATTTCAATTCTATTCAATGAATAGTGATTCATACAAGAAACCGCACTGAATGATAATTCAACATAATACGTACAACTTCGAGGATAAGAATTTTCATGACATAAATCAAGAAATCACAAGTTTAAATATTTCATTTGATTCTTGCATTTAATGCTCGATTAACTATTGAACAAGTTTAACTTTCTCGAAAAATTGTTTTTATTGTCTTTTTGTGTGCTCATGTGCAAGAGTTTAGATCAGAATTATCAAGTGATTACAGTACAAGCAAATGTTGTTATTTAACATCCAACCGAACAGGCCTGCAGAGAAATTGTTGACAAGATGAGTCGTTGCATTTAAAAATTCTTCATCTAAAGTTATTCTCAGGTACATCACATGCGCGCACCTTCTCGACGAAAAACCTCAATTATAATAATAAAAATATGAAAAGTTCTAAAATTTCATCAAATTTTTCAGTCAATCGCGCAAAAAGGAATAGTTGTATGTATCACAACAAAGATTAAAATTATAAAGAGATCAAAGTCGTGGTGAATTCATCAAGTTCATTAAAAATTTCATTCTCCATTAAGGAAGAACAGTCGCATTGCAATCAAAAAAACGCTCCTGAATGAACGAATCAGCAAAGAGTAAAGAAGTCAAAACGTGAGGAAAGACGTGAAAGTTTTTGATGAATTGATTCTTAGATTATATATAATTTTTCATCATTATATATAACTCATACTACGTCACTCGTGTTTATGTATATGTATATATATATATTTTCTATATAAAGATGTAAGATTAACTGCAAATTTTGAGAGCAACAGTAGTGCGAAAAGATTAGGTGCAAGAGATAGAATCAATTAGTCCAAACTTTCTCAAAAATTTTTCGACTCACTTCCTCCGATAGGTATGAATTCCCAACATCATTCAAAAAGACACGCATGCATCATACAGTCGATAACAATACCTACGAATAGTAAGAGTCGTATTTGAGTGTGGTTTTGTGTGTGTATGTGTGTGTGTGTTCGTTCTGACGAACGTGTATTTTGGTATGGTTCTATTATTCCTCTTCTTCGTTAGACGTAGTCGATGGAAATTCTTATAAGCTAGAGAAACTGCGGTACAGGGATAATTACTGTCTCGTGAACGAACAGCAGCATGAATATTTCAACATTGATGGGAAAAAGTAAAGTGCAAAAAATCGACAACAACCAAGCGCCGCGCGCGGAAACGTCTTAGGTTATTCATTTCTTTCGTCTCATTTCTAAAAGATGTTTCATCGTAAGAATACTCTCAACTCTCTTCTCTTACAAAAACAAAAGAAAAATTTTTTTGTCGTATCGACATGCAATCTTTCGTTCCAAGTCTACTCGGAAGGATTATCAAAATATGGATTCATCATCTGAACGCTTATGAACACTTTATGAAAATGAATGCCTTCACTTGAGAAGTCGTGTCGTTTCAAACGAAAGGTCAAAGTACCAGAGGAAACACGTTCACGAAGGCCTTTCAGAGTTTTTCGAAAGCTACCCTCCTGTTCATTTTCTCTCGTTCGTTCCTTGCATTCGAAATCTCGACACGTTCTCGAAGGCGTCGTAGAGACGACAAAGGCGTCGTGTTAGAGCAATCAGGACTAAGTCAATGGCGCAAGTCGAGCCACGTTCATGCAACTCTACATTTCAGCCGAATCCGGACGAACGCGTTCGTCGTCCAGCAAGTATAAGAATCGCGAGAGATGGTTGCCCAGGAGCTACGAGTAGAATAGAATTCAAGGAAGGAGCCACTATGTCGCTCGCTGCGATAAAGCTCAGCACGAGCTCCAGCTAAAGCTAAAAAACGACGGGTTTCTTCTCCGGCGAGATATACCGCTAGATAGCAACGTGTAACTGGTTGGGAGGTCGTAAGCCTCGTATTCGGCGCAACGACAATCGATTTTTCCGCTGTCGTAACTGTGTACCAGTGGTCATTTTTCCTCCCGCAAAATTTCACCTCTTCTCCTCTCTCTCTCTATTTCATTGTCGCAGCGTGTATCGCATCCGTCACCCCCTCTCTCTTTTCTTCGCTCGCATTTTTATCGGATCTCTCGCTTTCTCGAGCCATCCCGGTGTTTTATATACTCGTCGACTCACTCGAGCGGCACGATCGTCTCGAAGGAGCGGGCGAAGGCGGAGATAATAGAGACGAGCGAGAGTTGCAGAGAGGAGGCGCGCGAGAGCGCGTACCGTTTGGCAATAGCGAGAGTTCAGTTAAAATTAGCTAGGGCCCGTTGCCGTCGATCGATGTTCGACTCTCTTAGAAGCGACGATAGCTGCTACGCTGCTGCTGTTGGTGCGATGACTGCTGCTGCTGCTGCTGCTGCTGGGCTTGGGGTTAACACCAGCGAAAGGGCACGGCGCGGGGCCGATCCGCTCCCTCTTTCACCAGCGGCTTGTGAAATTCGCGACCTGGCCGCGAGTGAATCGTCGCCCAGCAATGCTCGCAGTAGTACTGCAAAAACACAAATGGTCATAAAAATATCTTCCGCTGCTTCATGACGATATAGCTGAGGTAGCTAATCGTCCAAGTCAATACAATTTCAATCAAAGGGGTCATATTTTCAAGAAAATGAGAGTGTATCTGGAGACGAACAACGACATTCATTCCCGCGCGTTGACCAATGTTTGGCATATGCAAAGATAGCTCACCTGCAGACATGTGACGTTGGCGCAGAAAAATGGGGCAAATTTGCCACCACAGCGCTGTCCCTGGCACTCGTCGCACATTTGATCGTCTAGAACGTACGGCTTGACCTCGACCTGAAAATTGGGCAATCCAACGTGAGCGCATCGCATCGTTTGCACGCACCACATTTAAAATTAACCAATGCGAAATTGAGCTCCCGGCGGCCGGTAACATCTAGTATGAGCTTCGCCATCGCAGTTGTTTGAGTAATTTCCAAGTTGACGATTTCAAACTCGGACATTGAATTCCGAAATGTAAAAGATCGGTATCGTTACGCGTTTCGAGTACGTCAATTGTCGAGCCACGTCGGGCTGGAATAATTCGAAACAAAAGAATCGGGACGATGATTCGGGGCGGTGCACGCACCCTCTTGTCGATGTCGCTGTGCTGTAGCTGGACGAATCTGGCCGATATGGCGGCGATGTAGGACTGCTGGTTGCTGAAGGCGACCCTGCCCGCGCCCTTGGGGTACTTGAGCTCGGGATCGGTGTCGATGCCGGCGTAGCAGACGCCCCCGTAGAGCCGGTCCATGATCATGGCCAGTTCGACGGCCTTGAGCGGCCGGGGCACCCCGCCCACGAAAACGGTCTTGCGCGGGTCGAGGGGCATCGACGCGTCCAGCACGAAGTCGGCGTCGCTCAGCCGCCACGGCCGGATCTGCACCGGCTTGTCCTTTATCGTGGGCGAGGACACGCACAGATACAGCTTGTCGTCGTCCTGGATGCACGCGTCGATCAGCTGCTGCACCGAGCTTTCGTCCTGTACACAAAAACGAGGGCGTTAATTGCTGTGGCTGTAAAGGGGCTATTTTTTCATTTCAAACGGAGAATATATGGTGATTGCTACTAAGCTTATCATGAACTATTCAAGATTATGGAACTTTCGTTGGGAAGAGCGAGTAAATTATTTCCATGAGAGGTTGGCAAACTGGAGATAGAAATTTCAGAACGTTTACCTGGAACAGCAGGAAGGCGTATCCTTTGGGTGGGAAATACGATTTGCTCTCAGCTTTGTGTGGCCAATCGACGACCAGAGGACCAAAACGACGGAAACTGGCTGTGATTTCATCTGCACAAGCGAATACATAAATTAGAGTCAGTCATCTGCGTGATGTCTCGAGTCAAATCTGTATT
>JAPYYZ010000670.1:0-19075 GCA_030522705.1 Eretmocerus eremicus
TGACTCCTTTCTTTCCTCTTCCTTCGTTCCTTTCTTTTCTCGCGTCGCAGAATTTCCAATTTCGATGTCGATGGCTCGCCGCACCGGCGGCGCGTCTCCTCCCGCTCTCGTCTCGCTGACTTTTCACTCCGGCCGCGTCGCGTTTCTCTCCTCGTACCCTTTTCACCTCTCTCGTCAGCCTCCCTCCCCCTTGAAACTCGCTGGACCCCGACTGCCTCCTTCCACGACCCACCAGCGTTCTCTCCTTTTTCCCGTTCCGCAAGTTCTAAACGAGGTAACGTCGCTCACTCGGGCCGCCGAGGACGCTAATTACGTTATAAAACTTGCTCCGGCTGCCGCTCGGTGTTTTGCAGATTCTTGGATATTCGCCTCTCCTTCGCTATACTTATATACATCGCAAGTTGCAAGGGCCACTGCTCTCTCTCTCCCCTCTGTGTTCATGAATTTTTTGGGAAACGCTTAACGAAGTCGATCGGGACGAGGCGAATTCCTCGCAGCTCCGACCTAATGACTTTCGCGTCAAAAGTGCCGAGATTGATGAAAATTCCCCCGCTGTACTTCTTCCCTTCCCGTATATGCTCGCTTCATTTCTTCTCTCCTCCTTCGAGCGTCTTCTACGCGAGTATATTTATATACCGTGAGTCTGTGCTCGAGCCTCGTCATTTTTCGGCAGGAAAAAATCTCCAAGAGGCATTACTCGCTCGGCGAGTCTGGTCTGAACGACGGATGATGAATTGAACGCTGTACAACAGGTCTAGAGCGCTCGTTCCTCGCTCTCGTGAGACGCGTCGTACTCGAGAAAATTCGCGTCTCTCGGATATGCAAGAGCGACTCTTTACCCTTGCGCGAGGAAGGCCCAAGACTTACGGATGTGACAAAAATGAGCGATGCGTAGAAAATCCAACGGGTTCGAGCTTGGAACAGCTCTCTCACTTAGCGCGCTCGAGCTTGCGCTCCGAGAGAGCTTTCTCTCATTTATTAACATTCATAATGTCAAATTCTTCCAAGAGACATCCAACTTTATTATTTTTTTCCCGAGACGCCAGCAGCAACCGGAGATAGCAAAGAAAAACTCGAGTCGTCTGCAACGTAAAATCTCAAGGTCTCGCGAATCCTCGTCTGAAAACGAGGGCTCGCTCTACCGAAAGAACGAAATGCTCGAGCGAGATTGTATTCACGGGGTGATTACGAGAGGGGACGTCGTCTAGTACCTACTTCTCGAGGCCTGGAAATTCATTTACATTATATCTGGCTGCCTCGCAGCTCTTTCTCTCCCTAGAGAATCGTTCAATCCATCTTCACGGTTGACATCGGGGGCTTGCGCGAGAGCGCGATGAGATTACTAATTCATCCCTCATCATCAAGCGACTCGCTACCCCTGGCAAAGCTCGATTTGACCTACTATGAATAAATTGAGAGAACGAGGTAGAAGAGTATCGCTTGAACACTGGAAAATTGCGTCACGTACCAAGGGGGGCGTATCGGATTGTGAACTCGGCCGCTCATTACGGAGCCGTAGAAGATTCCAATTGAACTTTATTGTGGTGTCTCGTCGGATCGCAACGAGAAGAATCAATGCCCAGTCTGTCGGTGCAGCTTGCAGCTTCTCTGACTCGAAGGAAATTCCGCCGCGCTGCTCTCGGCAAGATTGATGCATCTCTCGAGGCGGCTTTTTCTCGCGCTAGCAAAGCGCGAGACTCGCGATCGTTTCTCGAGAGCTTCGCCGACGGTAATCTGTATCTTGATGGAATTCAATTGGTCGCTCGGGGAGGAATTAGGTTTTGCAATGTTGACGAGAAATCTCTGCAGGGGAATTGAAAACTCGCTGTAAGCTGAATGGAATTCATTGGATGCAATCGACTACTACCAATCACTTAGTATTCCCCAGGATGAATTTTCAAAGGATTCGCGTTTCTGGGGAGCTCGAAGAGATAGACAGGGTTCAACCTTAGGTCCTCCAAGATTTTTACGAATACGAACTAGTGCGAGAATCCAAAAAAGTTGGAATCCTTTGAATAAATCCAAACTATTACGACTTCCTCATCTCTCTAGACTTGGGGGAAAGGGGCTGGGGGAAATATACTGGGGACTAGAACCAAACCCAGGGCGTTACTCACGTACTTTTCCTCGCGCGTTTTACGAATGATGATTAGATCCAAAGAGAATAGCGTTGCCTAATACATGTAGCGCTGTTGAATACTATGAGATTCTACTTATTTCTCTCAAAACGAAAGAGAGATCTTAATTCATTCCCATGGAGATCTCCATGAATTGTCACCAATCTGAGGAAAATTTCTGAGGCCACACAGTGAAATAAGAATATCCAGTTTCCACTAACTTGTTGAGACCAATCTATGCGACGATTCATGATCGTAAGACGTGAATCTTCGAATAGAAGATATTGCAAGCTATACAGATTAGTAATGAAGCCTCTCAACAGGAATATAAAAAGAGATGATAAGAGATCATCGATAGATGATCAAAAATGAAAATTTCATCTATTGATGACGAAAATCGGTGAAATGCATTCGTGGCAGCATGAAGATAATACGATTACTTTAGAGCGATCAACGATGATACATAACTTCAAGATAAAATAAGATCTCAAATTCACGTGATTCGTGAAATCTGCTCTTGAACTCAGATTTGAAACATATTCGATCCACCAAGTTCTACTCCGACATTCATACTATCGATTGTGACGTTATGAGTTTGCAAACCTGATAGGGAGGATTTGAACGAAGCAGAATCTATCCATGACTCGATTATCCTCACTCTGCACTGCAATCTACTTAGCCGACGCAGAGGTGAAAAACTCCGTAGAAGATTGAGGCGAGAGAGAGAGAGAAATATCAAGCTGCATAAGTAGTACAAGTCTGTCTGTCTGACTAGGGTGAGCGCTGGCTGCAGCTTTTACATGGGAGCACGTGCAAATGTGCTGGCGCTGCGGCGTTTTAAAGAATGCAAGAGGGTGTCTCTCGACCTCCAGGGCGCGTGCCGCATGCGAATTTTGCTGCTAATACGGAGGGAAGACATAGCCCAAAAGAGAGCAGAGTAGCTAGGTATGAGGATATCTGCCGCGTATTCGGTGCGCGGGTAAAAAATGCAGCGCAGACCGTCGTCGTCGTACGTACCCACCTTCATCACCGCAGAGCCAAGCGATATTCGGTATGCGCAAGGTGCGCACCGAGAAAGACCCCCCCCCCCCCCTCCTCCTCTCCCCGTCCCTTTCTCTGTGTGCATGTGGGTCTATGTGCAGCGTCAGTCCTCGAAACGCCTATACCTTACTTGTTCCCCGAATAATCCTGGCGAGATCACGATATTTTCTATCGCAGGCGATCAGGATGGCTACCGGCCAAGGCGAGACAACCGAACTTTATAGACAGCTCGTTCTCAATTATGAGAAATGGGAAGCAACAATTCTGTGAGTTCGATATCGACTCAGAATATTAAGGGAAGAAAAAATTAAGCGCATGCACTCTCAATTCACGACGATTAGAGACTTTGATATGAAAAGGAAGAAACCGTCACTCATTACGTGAGTGGCCACATGGCGCGGGGTGTGTGCTAATACAGCCGCCGCAAAAAGAATGAGCAGAGAGGCATGAGTGCTCACTACGGTGGTGCAGATCGCAACTCATTTTGTACAAGAGTCGTGCCATTGTATTTGATGAAGGAGAAAATGAGCGTTGATCGAATACATTTGGGTATAGCATTGCGAGAAATTGAGAAACCGCACTCATCAAATAATTCTAAATATTCAAAATCTGATGTATTATTTGTACAAATTCTATGCCATAGATCTGATGATTTCGCCCACTACTTTTGCGGAAGCAAACACGAAAGTGGACATGAACATCTAGAAGATCTATAGCGATCAGTAAGAAAGAGAATGTCTCAGTGTCAACAGAAAATTACTTCCAAAGATAGTACTAAGAATCAAGGGATGTCCTCTTACCAAGTACGAGATGCTATAGTAGCAATGAATCCCTTGAACCAAATCCAATCGAGTTTTCTAATCAAAAGAAAGAATATCAACTCCAAAATTGAGTTATGCTCAAGTATAGAGTCACTTGGATAAGAAATTTGTCCGTTGCGTAATAACATTGAAATATGACACGATTTTGCTCCAACCAATTCAAGCCCAGTCTTGTGAACATGTTATTCTAAAATGACATCTCTCTGTGCATCGGTATTCATTCCGCCCTTCTGCATTTTGCTCTTGAATGAATTGCATCGTACAATCTATACTTTATCACGAATTTGAACTTCGCTATAAACACGTTCAAGCAGGGTTCAAGAACCACTTGCTACGAAATCTCATTAGTCTAGGGTCTGATTCCGATAAAGAGGGTCATTGCTGCAATGGCTCACCATAAGTCCTCTTATTGGGGGGATTTATTTTTCTCTCAGTATTAGTCCAGAGCACGTCGATCATTCACTTTCGCGATGTTACATGTACATAGATTTTACTTTTTCATACGAGACCCCATTCACCCCCCAATAATAAAGTTACTGAATCGCATATTTTTCGCAGGTATATCGTTTGAACCCCTCGGATACCATTGTCTCCGGACAAATCAATCATACCAATCAATCGATCAAAATTCCTCTCCACCAATCTCCAGTCCACGAACCAAGAGGAAAACAACGCATTAGCTTCTCAAAAATTTATCTCCATTAGTAGGGCCAAATGTGACCAGTGGCGGATTCTTCAAAAAAACCTCATCCCACCCGACTAATTGATCCTCGCCAGCTAATTCCACGCGCCTCAATGCCATATCATTGGTATTCATTGCGTCGTCCTTGTCGCATGGTGCGCCTATATATCTAGAAGCGAGAAGGTACGAAGGTAGGGATGAGGGCACGCCACGCCAACGTACGGATGGATGCGAACAATCGCGAGCGAGCGCGTGGCGGAACTCCGGGATGAGCTACTATCCATTCCATGACTCCCGATGAGCTCTCCGGATCCCGTATTTTCCTCTCTCTCCACCTTTGTTTCCGCATCCGATACACACTCGGCTCATTCGTATATCCCGGGCCACAGCCCGGTGCGCGCGTTTTTCTTCACCAAGAAATGGAAATCGAAATTGGAGAAAGGGGAGGGCTGGGAAAAGGGTATTAGCCGCTCGGAAGAGCGTCTGGATGGAAAGCCCGGCGAGACGATATCGTGTTCTTCGTGCCTGTCTGCCCCTTGCTACTCTCCACTCGTCTGGTCGGAGTCAGCTAGTTCGCGGGCGCCGATATCGGGCACGATTTTCCCCCTCTTCAAACCGATGGCGTACGCGAAAAAATTTCCGAGATAGCCAGACGCGAGCGGAGTACTTGCCTCCCACGGATCGCATGAATAGTCTCGACCCTTCACCTCGGCTGCTTCTATACCGCTGCCGATTCTTCCTTCCTCCGATTCGGACGGAGAAACGTATACTTGTACTGTTCGATAGGCCCGTTAGACCGACTGGATACAGCTGTTGGCTCTCTCTCTCGCATGAGCGCGAAAGGAAATTGCTCACGTAGTGCTGTTTCATCGACGCGGCCGATTTCTCGACGAGTATGAAGTGTTGGATGGTATTTATTATGGATCTCGATGGCGGTGTATAGAATCTGAGATATTGAATAGCCGAGTTGCTTTGAGGTTATGAATTTTTCTATAGGGAGACGTGCCGATTCGATGCTGAGCTATTGAGAGTGGCGAGCGGGGAAAGTTGCAGGGAGTGCAGTGCGTGCAGCGATAATCAAAATCTCGCAGTTCTTTGTTGATTCAAGCCGGGTGGATGTGAGTCGGTGGATGTATACGGGTCGAGATGTAAATTGCGAGCGAGCGAACGATTTAACAATTACGCGTAAAAGGATAAGAGTGCTTTCCATCTGAGCGGGTAGACCATTTTAGCTTGAGAATAATGACAGCTGGCAAGATTTGCGCAGTCGCTAAAATGATGCATTAGACGAGTGAGAATGGGAAAATGAGCGGTAGTAATGATCTCGACGAGTTCGCTCTATATTATTTCGCGTCTTCGACACGCAGAGGAGAACATTTTACAGTCCAACGTTATTATGGATAATGCTAGAAGATCTCTTTGCAATCTGCGCTGTCGGATTTTCGAGGCGAAAATTATGCGATAGATGCAAGGATTTCTGATGAAATTCTCGGGGTTCAGATGATTACGACAAACGATAAGCATCTGTCGAGTAGGTGACCGTGAGATTGGATGGAGATAAATTCTTTTGCAAAAATTATCCGCACCTTGGTCGCTAAACAGTTCAATCACGAGACATTTGAGGAGGTAGAGCCAATTCTTGTAAGCTAGAAACTGTATACTCAACGTCATCTGACCTCGATTTACCGAATTTTTTAGACGCACGGTCAGCTATCACACTATCTTCATAAAATTTTGTCAAATTCTAACGCAATCTCAGAGTTCTTCCCCAATAAAATATTGTATCGACTTTATGACCACAGTCATGACGGACTGTAGAGAACTCATGTCTTTATTTCGCTCGGGTGAAAAATTTTCTACGTAGACAACGTAGACGTTCTGAAGCCTCAGAGTATTTTTTAACTGATCTAGAGATGCACATGCCCTGGGTGAAAATGCAATTTCTAGGATAAACAAATGTTATATGAGCTGAGCTATATGACTTTGAGCTAGAAAATATTGATTTCATCAAATTGCCATTCAGTTCTTCAAATTTTTGTCCAGACCAAACGATCAAGGAATAGCGTCCGGTACGATGATTTCGACCCTCGCCCTTGGCTAGGGCCGGAAAACATCTTCGGACTGCAGAAACCCTTCTCTGCCTTGTATTAAAAAACACTCATTTTTACATTCCGTACGGAAAAGTTGACTTTGTGTACAGTCTGGGAATTTTAACTCACAGATTGTCAAAAAAAATAGTTCGATACACGGGCGTAAAACCTATTTTTCGCATTCTCGTCATAGTTCCGACCCTCGCCTGCGGCTCGTTTCAAAAATCTACCGCTCGGATGCGAGAAAAATTCTTACGCTTTCTTATCTAAAAGTACTATCATCAATTGAAAATAATTTATCTGTGAGAACTCCTGGTATGTATGTAAATAACCGACGGGCTGGGATCAAATTCCTCGGACAGAGCCTGCAAGTTCAATCTATCTTCGTAAATTATCTCAAATTCATCGCCAATAAAGACAAGGTCAAACAGTCACTCTCACCAAGTCGCCCTCGAATAACACACGCCCTAACATTACCTGTAACGAAGCAGCAGCAATACGCGATGCTCGCGATGCTCATCCAAGCGACGCGTCCTTTCCCACGAGCGGCCGGCCGCGCATTTTTATATGCTCCGCGCGCGATCCATGCACGAGGCCTCTCTTCGCTCGCGATATATGCGCGGCCACGATCTCAGCCAAAGCTGCACCGGCAAGATTCACGGCCTCGGCTTCTGCGACTCCTCGAGAGCTTATAAACCGACAATATAATCGAGCTGCTCGCCAAATGAGAAAAAAGGGAGTCCACGGACTCGAATGGATCGTTCAATGGGTCCCCGAGAAGGCGCAGTCGATTCTCGACGAAGGGCACAATGCAGCTACGTGATCTCTCGAGGCGTCGGCCGCTTTCTGAACTGATATAGACAAATAGACGAGAGGATCAAAGCCCGATGACTGGAGCAGTTTGGTTGCGTGAGTAGAAAGGGAGAATC
Source organism: Eretmocerus eremicus (assembly GCA_030522705.1). Classification (NCBI taxonomy): domain Eukaryota; kingdom Metazoa; phylum Arthropoda; class Insecta; order Hymenoptera; family Aphelinidae; genus Eretmocerus; species Eretmocerus eremicus. Next base: position 7,681 of record JAPYYZ010000670.1, read on the forward strand.
GCCAAGTTGGTCGGCGATGGTTTACTGTCCGTAATTCGCTTTACTCGTAAAATTCAGCGATGCTTCGATCGAGTGGACTCAAAGACGTGATTCCATGTGCGCAACTCGATTCGAGCAGTTTTGTAATGCGTTCCAGTCTAGTGGAGGCTTTCTCAAGGGGGAATGGACGAGAATCGAAGAATCATCTAATCCTCACACGCATCCGAGTAGACCATATGCCCTTCGAAGGGATCCACCCTCATATCTCACTTCCCACAAGATATACGTACCCAGCGCTCCGATAGAATAAATAATTCAGAGACGCGGTGGTGGAATACGCGAGAAAACATCGTGTGAGCGTATCTGTATGCAGGGGCATGCGCGCAATGCGAGGGGCTGCAAGCCGGCGTTACGAATCGCGCTTAATTGTACGAGAATTTTACGCGCATCCATTCCATCTCTCGCCAGATGCCGATGGCTTACTTTTAATGAAATTGCATCTCTGTATGTGTATCTACCCTCTCACACACGTCTACACCCTAGCGCATACTCACATGCTCACGTATAGCTCGTTTTTTGCAGTGTTTTCCACGTAAGCGCATGTAGTCAAAAGAGCAAAGTGCACGATAGGCGCATATTGCAGCAGAAATCTCTCTCTCTCTCGACTTTGTGTTTATCGATTCGTTTATCGGCGCCTGACTGCGCTATTATATATCGGTTATCGCGCTGCGAGCTCGATAAGCGCGATACACATACCGTGTTATGCCTCTCTATCGTCTTTGAGTGTATACGAGCGCGAATCGAGTGCGCCACTCTCGGCTTTTGTTGAATTGAAAAGGTTCGTGATACACGTATATACAGCGCGCAAAGCGATCGAGAGATACGCGCAATGCATTTAATTGAGGATCGCCATTAATAATGAGATCAGCCGATGGATTTTTCCCGCATCCGACGAGAGAGAGATTTTGCGATAAGCGATGCCTATCTTTAATTCATTCCGATAATTACGAGCCGATGTAGCGGGACACACTCATATTCGAGTTTACCAGAAGCATATGGCTGCGCGAGAGCGCGTGGAATGTATCGAAAGCGCGCACGCTCTCATCTCAATCTCGGCCCGCGACGATAAAATTTATACGATATATGCACGGCATGCGATACTCGCGAGCATGAAGCTCGTGCTTTTCAATTTTTCACCCGCGTTACTTTAGATTCTCCGTTGCGATACATAGATAGATTGCATTTCGTTCTCCATCGGTTCTTTTTTTAACCGTGATAGCGGCGGAGAGAATGAGAGTGGAGAGCAGGATGCATAGCACGTGTGAAATGGACTTTTCAAACGAATCGAGCATTATCGGTGAGTAGATAAGAATCTCCGATCTAGAAGTGTAATCAGTCTTTTTTCAGCTCCAGCAATAAGTGCTTCATGGATCGTCCCGCGAAAGCTCAAACGGCAAAACCAATGCCCGCAAAGATGAGTGCTTAATCGATAAAAGCGCTCGTGATGAATCTAGAGTGGCAATTGAATTAGATCTTAACTCGCGAGGAGTTTTAATAAAAAGCTGCGGCTCATTACTGCAATTGAATAGCTCTGCTTGGAAAACGTTTTGCTCGCATTAATATCGATAGCGCGAAAGCGGTCGCTGCACGGGTATAATGCATTTTTTTCTCGGTAAACCCTCTTTCATATCTCTTATTCATATCCTCGACTTCTCGGCACTAGTGGTCAAAGCCGTACGATAGCAGCTTCGTGTAGCTCATAAAATTTTCATCGAACGAAACAATAACTCCGCGCACCCGTTGCATACACAAATCCATTGAACGCTTCGAGTGGTCAAACAATCGCCTACAAGTTCAGTCTAATCGAGATCGAGTGCTTTCAAAAGCTTCTCAATCAAATTTTCCGGACTCATTCGGCTCGATCTACTCAATAGCTGCTTTTCCACACTGTGTACATTTGGACTGTTGGCAGAAGGCGCGAGGAGGGGTCAGAGTGCAAGCTTGCCAGAGCCACTAAGGGCAAACAAGGGACAGCGTCACAACAAACTCAATAAGCGAGCCGAGTGTAGGATAGTGGCAGGGGCTCTGATGTGACAAGGGCGTCTCGCAAAGAGGGCACGAGACGCCTTGAAGGGAGTACGAGGCTCCCGAGAGCAGTGGTGCAGCAGCATGGCCTGGGGGTGGCTTGATCGCACGCCGGAAACCCGATACGACTGCTGCATCGAGGCTTCCCCGGCTGAATTCGCCGAGAGGGTGACTCTCGTCCAGTTTTGTTGAAGCAGTTCCTGATTCTTTTGTCGGCCTTGGAATCTCATTTGTGGATTTTTTAGCTGAGCGTCGAGATGAATTGTGAAACTTCCTATTTGAAGGAGCGTACGTGGTAATTGATGGTTCTTCGCTGTGACGAGTCACGATTAATGTTTTGAGGCTTTGGGTGTCAGACTGAGTTTTTCTTTTGCGATTCGAGCTACATGGCTTTGATCTTGATTCGAAAAAAGGTGCACCCCAAAAAGCGATCGCGTTTGCGCATCCATTCGTCGAGGATTAAGGCGATTGGTGTTGACGTCCCGTCAGTTGTGATTGGCTGTATTCGAGCGATTTTTCCAAGCGTGTAATACCTCCGGTGCCAAGTTTGCTGCAGCTTAGATCGTCGATCCGGTCGGAATTTCCAATCGCTGCAACGCGGAAATGACGGGATTAATTGAGTCACTCCGAGCGGTCGGCCGAGTGAAATGAATGAAATGAATTCTCGCTATGCCCCAACGTTCCTAGGCTAGCTTCCCCCCTTTTTCCATCCGGCTTTTTTCCGACGGACGTGCCGCGGAGTTTGAGTCTGATTGGAAACGTCACTCGGACGGAATCGAATCGCTCGCGCAGCGCGATGTGATTTGGAAATTCGACGACGCGCCAGTCAAGCATCCGGCTCCAAATTTCGTGGAGCGCGTGTCCTGATGGGAGAATCGTCGAATTTTGACGACCTCGAGAGCGATTGCGCGAGTCACGCCCGGCGACCGAAGTAGAGCTTGCAAGCAGGTGCAGACGTGGATTTACAAGCTGCAGCAAGCGATTTGAATATCTGCTTCTCCGTCTTTCTCTCTCATCTCTTGAGACGAGGAAAACAGAGGAGGAGAGGGGCAGTAGAGAAGCTCTCTGAAGTATGGTATTCGGATGATCAAGTGTTGAAAACTTTGAGCAAGGGCGTATAACTAGGCGCGCCGGGCCAATGCGAAAGTTTTGCAATAAAGTCTGCAGGAGGCTCTGCTGCCGAGGAGATGCGATTTCACATCCCTACCTCGCGTTAGATGCAAATCAGCGCTCGGCTCTCCAGAGCCAGGAGGAGCCTCTACATCGCATCTGCAGCCTATGCGCAGCGAACGGAGCAGCGGCTCTCGTATACTTGTTCGCCACCCGCGCAGCTCGACGGAATCCTTTGTTTTACGATCGCGAGACAAGTTTCTGCTCTCCGGAGTTCATAGTTGTAGAAGAATATTTTACGCCCTGATTATCAGAGGAATTCCTCATCTTCGTTCATGAGTGAAAACGAGGTACATCTACTCGGTCAAGTGTTTGTTGAGAGATATGGGAAGTTTCGGGCAACTCTAATCGAAATTTGCTTGGGTAAGTCAAGGATTGCAGTAACTTACTAGAGAGAGTATGTGTCTCAGCTGGGAGTGAGAATTTGCGTAATTACGATGAAGGTATTTCAGCCATACTTGAATCACGTGTTAGTCCTGAAGGTATGTCACGTTTATGCCACATCTTTAAGGTAGCTACTCGACTTTGCCAAACAAATTTCAGCATCGCGTACATAACGATTCTCCATCGATCAATCTTTGACATACGAAGCATCGACTTTCATCGCTGAGCTCCTGGTCACCAGACTGCGCAATCTCCAAGAGTCAGGAGCGCGTCTCGCAGCTCGTGTATCGGTACATCGAAAATCAATTACCCTCCATCGGATCAAATCGTAGCATATACCCGAACGATCGATCGCCGCCGGCTATTTACCGCTCATTTCCGTAAAACTCGTCCGCGTCTTGTCACTCTTACGAGAGCCGCATGCAAATGACTCCCGTGTGTACAGCGACGAGCAATTTGTATACCGCTCATAATTGCGAACGAGAAGGCTATTAAGGCGCGTGCCGCGGTCTCGGTGTCCCGTATACTGCACACTTGAGTTGGTTGGTATCACAGAGGAGATTTAGCGATCGGATACGTCTGTGTCTCGGCTGCAGCCTGTCGCCGGGGCATTTTTCCTCCGATCTCAGGCACGCGGCCGGAAAATTCCTCGAGCCTCGCTCTACTCAGCAGCTGCGATAAAATTTCCAAACTACCCTACGCGCGACATCGGCATCCAGTCGTGGACGGGTCCGGACAAGGGGCGAGCTCCTCTCGTCGTCGGGTTGCTCCTCGGAGCGCGTCTCCTTTTACCGCCTCGCCGCTACGTGAGAGACGCGCACGGGAAAAGTCCATTTCACCTTATCTTATCGGCGCAGTGGCGAGTTTTCGCCATCCTTCTCCCTCTCTCTCTCGCTCTCGTCTATCCACTTGATTTGTCCCTCTCGCGAAGAACTGCTCGCTTTTCTCCTCGCGAATGCTACTTCGCATTCCCTCTATCTCGATCTCTCACTCATTTTCCCGCTCTCGCTCGGTCGCGCTCTGTCTATATACGAAGCGTCACTCGGTTTTTGCCGTTAGCTTTCAGCCCGCTAGCTCCTACCCTCGGACTCTCCTGTTGTGATTCTCCATTTTTGCACTTTTTAGAGTGGTTCGCAGAGTCCCCGGCAGCGGCATTTTTCTTAACTCCGGTTTCCATCTCGCTGATGCCTCGCCACCGCGCTATACATACTTGCTAAACTCCGTTGAGAAGCGGCGAGTGGCTCTGTATTTTACATTTTTATGAGTTCGTTCTACCCCCTCCCGGAGTTTATCTCTTCTTTTTCAACCAATTTTCTCCACTACTATTATATTCGCGCTACTCTCTATCTCCACATCCGCCTCTCGCCTTATTGTTGTTGCACTCCTGTCGATCTCTTATCGCCTCACCCGGCTTGGCCCGCATCATCGTTTATTCAGGCGAAATAAGCTCGTCCAGCTCCACCTCTCCTCCCCCGCATTCGAGAAAACTCTTTCCTCGGCTCCGGAGAACTCGAGGGACTCCCGGTCGATTTGAGTGCGGCCAAGGCAAAACCGCGCCGATCCACTCGAGCCCGCTTGCGCACCTCAGCCGCAGAATGCCCCGTTTCGATCTTACACTCCCGTGGCAGCCGGGAATTTCAATCTCGCCAAGTGTATACTTACAACGCTATAACCAGACTACGTACACGAAGCGAAGGATCAAGGCTACGCGAACGGAGATGAGATGCGCCGTCGGTACACATTTACGCGCAGACGCCTCGTGGCCTTACACCGTCTGTTTGAATTTTCACGTGGTACGGCAGTAGTGGCACACACGAGGAGATTGCAAACGGTTTGAGCAGTGCACGTACATCGCGCGCGGGTCAACATAATAAGCGGCAGTGGCTAGAGAGCCTCCGCAATTATCATCCGCCTCAAAAGCCATAGGAGCCCCTACGCGACCCCGATTTCCTCGACGCCAGCAAGCTCGCCTGGAGGATAGATTTGAGACGTCTCGCGGGAGCCCATCATCTCGGTTTCGATCGAAAGTAGCTATAAGGTGCTGGGGTGGCCACAAAAGGATGTACCGTCGCCGATATTCGAGTCGATGCATCGACCAGCTTCTACCTACCCCTGTAGCGTCCCACGGGATCGAAATAAAAAAGTCGAGGCAATAAAGACGCACTGGGGTGTACAGGCGAGCCCGAAGGAGGGTTGCCAAGTCGAGAGGAGGGAAGGAAGGAAGAGGAGCATTACGTCTTCCGGAGCCACGTCGTACCCTTCCTCTGCATAATACAGCTACCGCGGTCTCGAGTATCGTATATGTACGCAGGTTCGCATATATAAAAGAAGCAGAGGAATATATGTACTCACAGCTTCTCGGCGAGGGTGAGGGCCGCGAGGTTGCCGGGGACCTGCGTGAGCTCCCGGTTGGCGCAGTCGAGCTCCTGGCCGCCGCACTTGCAGGCCCAGGGGCAGCGCACGCCGTTGTGGTTGCCCATGTGGGTGCCCGAGAGCGGGCCCTCCTGCAGACCCGACAGCTCCTGCTCTCGCGAGTCCGAGCCGGCCGAGCTCGACCACGGATGCACGAACAGCAGCAGCGCGAGCAACAGGCCCCACGTGCCCCGCCATCGTCGAGTTACGATGCTGCTGCTGTTAATGGCTTTGGTGCTGTGGGTTGCGTGCATTGCCGAGCACGCTGAGCAGCTGCCGATACGCGCAGCGCTCTTCATCAGCTGTAACAGAAAGAATTTAGCAGTTTTCAGATTATTGTGATGATTGTCGCAGTCCTTCTAAGCTTCAGTACTGATTCATTCTCGCAATGACTCTTTCATCGAAGTGTACAGCAGGGTTGCTGAATTTATACAAATTAAGTTGGAATCTCAATCAGAAGAATAGGGATCAATCACGTGCAGCAATCATTAGAAACTCTACCCGGCTATTGTGAATTCTGGAATGGCGAATTTTGATGTCCAGTCCGACGCCTGGTTAAACTTCTTATCACACGTCCAACGACACGTTTCGCCACATACTCCGTGACGTACCTCATTACACGTCCCGTAGTACGTCTCGCTGCGGGTCTCGCAAAATGTCGAGCTACACCGTTTCAACTTACAGTCGAATATATAATCCCTGATGAAACATTTCCTGATCTCATCTCATCTTTAGTATTGTGTCATTTCTGCTAATACTTTCAATACTTGCAGTTTGTAAGTTCACGTTTTCTGTGAGTCCTATGGTTCACTTTAAATCTTGTTTCACCCTTGAGTAAATGTGATACTGAAGACTCTGGCCCCGGCGGAGCTCAGGTACCCGAACTCGTAACGAGGAGTATTTGGTTGCACGTGAGCTGACGTGGGTTTGGTGTACTCACACGTTCATATGTACCAGCTACCTCGTGCATTCGCGGCAATCGCAAAGTTTGGAGCGGACCCTTGCAAGTGCAGCGCGGAAACAAGCTCGTATGAAATTTACAACTTGCGGAAGGTCTTTCGCGGGCTGCAGACCGGCGCCACGTCGCCTCGTTACACTTTGTCGGGGTTGCAAAGGACGCCCCGCAATAGCCAAAGCTGTATAGGGATGCGGTTCCTGTGGAAATGCGCGCTCCTGCACTGGCACCTCGGAAGTGCCAAACTAGTGAATCTGAGCTTTCCACCCTAGTTTGCTGTTTGGAGCTTCGCAGAATACTTTGACGGAATTGATAGCATGATCTGAAGAGAAGATAAGGTTGACGATGCTATTGGTTATTACTCTGACAGACGATAGATGGTCAAAAACTATAGCGTTCGCAAGTGTTGATGTCCTGACTTATGATGTGTACATCATAAGTCAGTGAGATATGCACTGATTCATATGTGCTTCTAATTGACCAATCATTGAAAACCACCGTACCAACAGTAAGGACACCAGTTTCCCAATTACTGAAAATTACTATCTTCCGATCAAAACAGACTCATCACTAATAATCTAGTGGAAGTCAATGATCAATCAGTGAATCACTGAGCTATCAGTCTTGGGTGATTATATATTTTGAAAAGTGCACTAAATGTTTCTCCACAATGGCTCAAAATTCTTTAGATATTGTTGATGAGTCACTTGAACTTGATGTGATGTTCACTGAGTTATCAGTTGATCCTACTGATTGGCATGCCAAAAGCCATTTACCAGAGTTACTGATGTGATCAACTGATAGATTTACCAAGTGATCATTAGTAACTTTCTTCAGTGAGCTACTGTATAACTTATCCATGTACCAGTAAACTACATGCGTATGAGTTCATTGATGGAGCGATTGAACGGTACAATGATGCAAATACATAGATTTTCTGTAAATTTTGAAGAATTTCTGACCCTCAATTCCTTAAATGAATCACCTCCACAAATGAATCGCTAGAACTTCCTTAATCATCGAGGTCATCTTTCGGTCAGAGCATCCTTAGATCCAGCAAAGATAGTAATTTTTCTGAGAAAGTGATCGCTTTGAGCAACCTGACCATTGATAGATTCGTAAGCACCTCCGATGTATTAATAAGAATTCTCAACGGTTAATCAGTGATAGCACTTGATATCCTACAGCGATTGATGATTCAGAGGTTTTCCATGATTCACTTAATTCTAGCATCAGAAATGAGCCGCTTGATGAACATTGATCCTTATCATTCATTTATCGTATTCGCTCAGCCTGAAAAGACCTCCGATGAACTAATTCATCATGTACAATTTTTTTTCATTCCTCCTCGTTCTTGAATCTATTAAGTGAGACCGAATGAATAATTGAGATTCACTCAAGTAGCAGTGCATCCATATTCAATCTGGGTTGATTAAACTAGTTCTTACGCTCTGACACATTAGTAAATGATACTAAAATTTCAATGAGACAAAGAAATCTGCAGGTCTCTTGAACACTGGAAGACACTCCAGCTGTAAAATCCGTAACAACCACTGTATCACCATTCACACCCCTGATGTCCCAGTGATAACACGCATTGATAAGCACGTTGGGTTAATCCATCGCAACCAATCAAGAGAACATCTTCACCAATACCCCTGTGATGTTCACAGAATCATCAGTAATATTCACTGAGTCATCGGTTATGCTCACTAAATCATCAGTGACATTCACTGGGTCGTCCGTTATGTTCACTGAATCATCAGTATATATTCACTGAGTCATCAGTGATGTTCATCGCATCATCAGTGATTTTCACTAAATCATCAGTGATTTTCACTAAATCATCAGTGATGTTCACTGAAATATCAGTAATATCCACTGAGTCATCGGTGATGTTCACTGAATCATCAGTAATATTCACTGAGCCACTAGTGATGTTAACTGAATCATCAGCGATGCTTCCTGAACCAGGAGAAATGTCATCTAAATTCATCAGTGATATTCACTAATGAATCAGAATATCCACACGGATTTCCACGTGGACTCTTGAGGTCGGGTTGGTCACTCGTATTACTGATGGAATAGGGCAACTCACCAATTCATCAGTACGTAGAATCGTAAGTAGAAATGTCATTGAAACCACTGATGATTGAATGATTCATGCTCGTCTGTTTAACAGGATGCTGTATTCATATTAGTGATCAGAAGACCTGCAAATTTACAAACTTGATCGGCTTCAGTGGTATGGCCCAAGTTTCAATGAATGTTAGCGATGTTTCAGTGATTGTCGCTTATGTTTCAGTGCAAAGTAACCGGGGTATTCACTGAATCAGTCAGTCCACATTGAACATGGATGTCATAATGTGTTTCAGTGAATCTTGCTAATCTTGGCAAAGGATCTAATCAATCGGAAATAATCGAAAAAAAAAAAACGATTTCATCCCATTAACTCTCTAGATGGAGCAATTTTGGTTGCCTGAACTAAAAAAGGATCTGGTACGTGAATTCACAAATGTACCAACCGTGTGAGGCTGCCCTTGGAGCGCGATGGGCAGGTCGCTCAGGTGAGTATGGCGATCGAGTCGACGTGTCCGGGCGGTGCAGTGGCCCGGCACCTCGTCGCCGTGGCGGCCCTCGAGCTGCTGCTGCTGCTGCGGCATGAAGCTCTCGCTCGCCGGGGTCTCGTCATCTCGTCGGCCGCGACCCCGATCCCGCCGGCACTGGTGCAGCCCCGGCGAGAAAGCCCAGCCCGGCCTCCGCAGCTTTCACCTGTTCGTACTCGTGCTGCAAAGAGCACCCGTTAAGCACGTCCTCTGCTCCTGCTGATCCAGTCGGCTCGAACGCATCACCTGCAACACCAACATCACGTTCGTCCCATTACTCATTCGAGATCCAAAGGATAATTCAGGATAGATTCACGAGAGATGCTCGGTTAGTTCCCTCGTGACACAGATTACGGTTCAGCAGATTCGACACGTTTAACTGCGATCGCGTATAATATCGGTATAAGAAAAGAAATGCGAGCTCACGGGATATCGAATACGAAATCTTTTATTGTAGAGACGTATAAGAGTGTAGTTCCGAGTAAAATCACGCAAATTTGCGTGGGAAATGTGTATATTCGCCCACGCGAGATATCGGTTGACACGATTCGGTTTCGAGCTTTGATTTCTTCGAGCCGCGCTGCGCTTACACACATACATCACGTGCATTCGGGTATTTATAGGGATTTGTGTGTCGAGGGAGATGGATGCTATGGCTCGGATGAAAATTAAAACGAGGTCAAACACATTCATGCATTTCCAATTCGGCAGTAGCAGCAGCTCAGCCTAGATTGGCTCTCTACCACCGGAGCGCCGCTCGAATTTCCTGCATCAGGCCGGGCGACGGCTCTGCAGCGGCGATGCAACTCCCACAAGTACCATTCAAACGAGCGAATTCCATGTCGAGCTCAAATACAAATTCATGCTCCTTGGATGCTTGCCATGCGGAAGTAAATTGGCCCAAATGTAATTAACAATGCCCGGGCCCGGAGACCCTCCAAAACTCCTGCCTCGATCCCTCCAACGCGGCAGCTGAATAATCGCAGCCATTTCGGCCACTGCTGAATTTCCCTCATCGAGATGAAACCTTGTGCTCGCTATCGCTCCGCTGCCACTCGCGCAAAGCTAATCAACTGTCGAATTGTCGGACGAATTCTCGCGAAATTACACCGAATGTTTACTCTAGAGTGGCAGTCTCTGTACAACTTCTAATTACCCCCCTCGTCACCCCGTGAAAAATCAGTCGATCCATCAGCGCCGAATGACTCGGCTACTTTTGGATCTAAATTGTTTGCAGCTGCGAGGGTAACGTTGAATAATGCATGTGTCTTCTCACGCGATTCTAAAACGTTTCAAGATCTTTAGATTCCGCCTGCAGATAATCGGAATGGATTTTTGAAGCTCCCCGCACGAGGGAGACCCGTAGAAACCCATCAGGGCTAATCCAAATTCTCCGGACGTCCAATATGAGTAGGGCGCGTACGAGTAGAGTAGCAGACCTAATCTCGCTGAGTAGGGCGCGTACGAGTAGAGTAGCAGACCTAATCTCGCCGAAGGGAAAACAACGAACGGGCCGATCTGCAACTCACGCATTTAGATTTTTTCGGGGCCGACTTTGCAGTGCGATCCACTATTAGGGTAACCCTACAATGGCATGCGCGTGGCGTATGTGCGAGAGCGGGCTAATTGTGCGTCCATATCTGTATACTCGAAACTAATAGCTACAACAGACCCTGAGATGCTTATCCCTTTTACGGTCTATAGTGCGATGTGAGCAGCCCGCGGGGTTGAGACCGTATCTGCATCTGCGGGATATTCTCGCACGACTACCTCGCAATAGCTAAATGTGTATCGCGTTAGCGTC
>JAPYYZ010000671.1:0-18719 GCA_030522705.1 Eretmocerus eremicus
AAATTTCCGTTTCTTCGATTTTTCGACTCCACGCGCCCATCGAGGAGAACTACTCTCACCTTCTTGCGGCCGATACGAGCTGCCGTATGACCTCACGAGAGGCTCGCTCGTCGCACGAGACGGTGGTTTTGCCGGGGCCGAGAGAGGTCGCCAGAAATAAATCTCCAAATTCGCGTTTCAGCGGCTTTGTGGAAACGTCGGGGTGCTTAATGTCGCGTTACCGCGCAATGAAAATGAAGAGACGACGCTCTCGTGCGAGAGAGCGAGAATATCGTAAATTTAAATTTAGAGAGCTTGCACGCGCTCGCGCGAAACTCAACTCTTTCTCTCTCTCTCTCTCTGTCTTTCTCTTGCGAGTACACGCACTGCTGCGAGTCGCATTATGTGCAAAAAGCAGCGGCGGAAAGCACCTTTCGAAAGGCCGCGCGGATTTGAATTTCAGAATGCCGCAAAATTGGCGAGAGCCTCGAGAGAGAGAGAGAGAGAGAGAGAGAGAGAGAGAGAGAGAGAGAGAGAGAGAGAGAGAGAGAGAGAGAGAGAGAGCTTGCAAGCTCTGATGCCGTGAATTGTCGCGCCGTTGCAGTCGCTTTACTCTCGCCGGACGCGACTGCTGCCTGAACGCTTCGGCTGGTCTCGAGCAGACTGCGATATCGTTCTAGAGCTCGAGCTCAGCTCCCAACCACAAGCTCAACCGCGTCATCTGCACGTCTCTCTTTTTTTGTTTAACCGTGTTTTTTCTTCGTGAATCGTCTGCAGGGCTGATTTTGAAACAAATATCCGTGGTTATTAGCTGCATGGAGTGATCACGTTTTCACCCTCTCGAGTTGCTCCATAAGATTCAGAATGTATCATAAAAATTCTCATCAATAAATGCTTCGCGCGTGCATTACAACCTCGATTACAACACATATTTTTTGCGAAAGCGATACAGACCATTGGTGAAAATTTTGCCTATGAAAATATTTACATATGCAACGAGGAATCACATACATCCTGGCAATTTGTCGTCGACTGTCGAGAGTCAGGAGGCTGTATTGAGAAAATACAAGAATCTAAAAAGTTACCGAGTGGGTGAGTCAACATACGCTCGAAGGATGTCAGATATTCGATCACTCAATTTTCAAGTGAGCGAACGCAAACTCTTTGGCTCGTGCTCAATGAGCTCAAGCGGAAAGTGACACGAGTAAATTGTATACGCGCACAAGGTTTTGTAATATTCGCTATTCGCTTATATTTGACGGACGCGATTTCGGGCACCTATAATTATCGATTCGTCGCTGACAGTGAATCACCGGCTGCGATCCACTATGCGCCGCCGCCCGCTGCCTCGTTCCGTTGTTTTGGGGACGTCTATTTTTTATTTTCTTTACTTAGCAATGCGGCAAGCTATGCCAAAAGTGGCTAGTCAGCTGACAACTGATCCAACGCTTTGAGGCGGATAATAGGACACGCGAGCAATAAAATATTCATATCCGATTATACAGAGTGTCGCGGGATGAGACATGATTCCTGTAGAATGTGATGCGAAAAGATGATACTTTCGAGAAGATTATGGACGAAAAATGGGCTCTCCGAAGCTCAAATATTTGTTCTTTCAGATCCTATAAGGTGAATCAATTGTATCGAGGTCGAGAATTTCGGCGTAGGTATCTGTCACATTTATCATTCATCTCAGAAATAGAATATTCAACAAACTCCCAAATCAACCTCAATGGTACGAACCAAACTAAATAAGGTCGGTGTCGATGAATGAGTTGGCTTACAGGAGCATAAGTTCTCTTTGCGATAGACAAAGAAGCAATCATTTCAAAAGGGTTTCAAAGTCGAAATTTTTTTTCAGTTCATTTCGATACGAGAGCGCGTAGAAGTTGTAAACTGGGTCAAGCCTCAGTAACACGCGCAGCAAGGAATTCAAGGGCCTTGGCGCAGTATGTAGTTATATTGTCTGGCAAGCCTCGACTCCACGGGCATAATTGTTTGATACACAAACGGTAACCCGCAGAAGGAGGATTACTGTATGCTTTTGGAGCCCGGAAGTTGACTTCCCGCGGTAAGAGTAAATACGGGTGCCCGACTAATCTCAACACGTGGGCTTACTCAGCTTCTTGAATATTTTGTGCCGCTTTTTCGAGATACTCGACGAGATACTCTCGCCATGCGAGTGGGAAGAAATATTCAGAGCTCTACGAAAGAATTCACAGTCCTAGAACTTATACGACTGTGGTGGAAAGAAGAATGAATATTCATCAAATCATCGTCATGTACCTGTCCTTACATCTCGATGTGCCAATATTCACGACGAAAAATACTAAAATACATATCTCATCCTTCAATTACTGCAACTCAATACATTTCATTCAGTAGCTTGATGAGCTGTGAGTCTTTTTTACTTTAACCCTAATCGAGTGTTCAAAACTCTCCAAAAAAAAACTATATATGGGATATTTGATTCTCGTTTTATGATTCAATGAATTTCAAAAGAGGAAAGATATTTGTCAATTTGAAAGAGCCTTTCTCTATATGACGCGTCAAATCGATCATAGATGAGAGAAAATTTGTGGAATGGCATTGGTACTTGCCAAGCTTCCTGTGGAGTAAATGGCAAAATCCTCCAAAAATCCAATAATCAAATAATTAGCCAAGTTGTTTCACGCAACATTAGAAGAGCTTGACAGAATACCTCGTCGCTTAGAACTAATGAGCGCACTTTGTCAAGTAGGGAGTCGATGCAATCTCGACGAGAAGACACTGCAGCCGCGGCACGTCTCACATACGCGTGCCTACTAGTTGTTGAATTGGCGCACATGTGTTCTCGCGTGATACAGCGCATAAAGGCGGCGACGAGATGCTGTTGCCCACGCGAGCTCTCTCGCGGCACCATGCACCGCGCACAGCTCGTGTCGCATATTTACACGACTTCGCGAGCTCTGTACACCTACCTCCAGCAGCGGACCCAGTCACACTTCTGCAGTGATGTACCGCGCGCGCGAGAATTGCGAGGCGAGAGAAAAAGGCACCTGCTGCCGTACAGCCACCGCTCGGTCGACAGCTCCTTTTTTCTATATAGGAGAGCACACCGATCTACGCTCAGGTGCAAGTCAATCTCAACTTTCGGAGGACATGGTTAGAGATATGGGAGACGCAGGGGGAGTCGATCGTATCTCGCGCGAGCAATTAGTCGGGCGCAAACGAGCCGCGAGAGACGAGAGCCTTTCCCGAGCTTTTTCCGACAGCTACATAGCGTCCCACCGAGATGTGCTATCTCCGATCTCGATCTGGGTCCGGTTTTCCCGGCTCCTCTATCCACCGTAGACGGGGGATTTTACACCCATGTTCCAGCGACTCGGAGACGCTCGACTCTCCAGTGACTCGGAAGCGATGTCACCGACGGGTCGAAGGAGAGCCGGGGTAGCGAATCGCCGAAGCAAAGTGGCACTACCTTCGCGACGCGGGCGCAAGAATGTGGACCATAGAGAGCTCCGTAGGTGGGCGCCTCTCGGCTCCAATTATGAATTAATGCCCGAGAGAAGCGGCGAGCGCGTAACGGTGCACGCGACGCGTACGCGCGTGCCCCCCTCGGAGGCTACCTCATTCCCTTTGTGCATCCGAGAGAGGCGCTACGTGTACAGAACGCGGGGCGACGAAACGAGAGCTGCCGCGGCGCAAAGTCGCGAGAGTCGCGCAAAAACCGGTTGCCGAGAGAGAAGCTCGCTCTCAGCCGGTGGCCGTCGTCGCCGACGATACGCAGTATGTGCAGCCCCGCGCCGCCGCTATGCTGAAAAGACACGCGGGCGGATTCCGGAAGTTCCTCGGGGTATGGGCAGCGTGTGGGCACACGCGTATAAGTGCGTAGAGCATCGTCCTGCCGTCGCGAGAGGTGTAAGCTGCGGAGGATGATCGGAGTGGTTCTGTCAGGGGATGAGATTCGAGGGCAAATTTTGAGGGGAGGGGGATGGTATTGGTGCAAGATGAATCGATGAGGACCCGTGTGGGCGAGGGAGAGCCTGAGATGCTGTGGGCCTTTGGCATTTCTTATGAGGTCTGGAATCAATGGTACTGGAAAATTAAGAAGGGCACACGAAAGCTGAAATTTTGGTGACAAAATCAATTTATCACACGCGAGAAAGTAGATCAGTGAGATAATTACCCTCATTGAACTAAGGTATATGCGAGTATCTTGATTCCGACCGCTAGAAAGTAACTTACAAAACATTTTAATCTCTTTTCAATTGAGTCTATGAAGGGAAGAGCAGGGACAAAAATGATGCAAAATACACTTGAAAGTGGTTGCCACTTTGTGGAGCCACTAAGGTTTCAATTATGTGCCTGAGCTCTATGATTGGTTTCATTAGATGATAATTTGAAAAATCAAGAAGAATTATCATCATCAGAGACCATAAGTAGCCTAGAGAGTCGTTCGAAAAAGTTTTTCCATTATTCGATGAAGGAAAAAGTTTTGAGTACTGAAAAATTCCCTCGCGCATGGAATCTTCTTTAATCTTTCTAATTTTTCGGTGGATATCATTCTTAATGACATGCAGAAACGGGCTGTGCATTTTTTTCAGGATTTAGGGGTGAAATTTTCATGCGATTCAAATATCAAGAGCTGCGGAAGTGAAAAAGTCCCCAATTTTGAGGCTACTTGTACGCTCTCTTAGCTCTATTAACATATAATGATTGCACTTGATCATGTAGACTGTATTGATGTACAAGTTTGTTCTTCAGCCTATGAAGAAACATTATCCGCTGGGACATGATTCACCGACAACTCGAGCGTCAGCTTGGCTTGCGCAAGCAAACTTTGCAGGATCCTCATTTTTTTTTTCATTTTTGCACAAGAGCTAAGGCATAACTCTTACGTTTCCTGCCTAAATGAGCCGACAACCACCGAAAAGTTAGTTTTCAAATGCCGTCGAGAATACCGTAATCTGGATCAATATTCTTCGAAACACTGGCTGAAATATGGAAAAAGAAAGAATGTTGCATTGGAAATGATTAATCACTCCCAATGAACGTATCGCAAGTCCTATCAAGTTGATCCTCGAGCCGTCGCAGACTTTGACTTTTCTTTTTCTGTAACTCTCTCCGTACAATCGTCTCGCCGCAGCTCTCGAGCAACGTAAAACGGCCCAAGTCGATCGATTGATCTTTTAATCGAAGAATCAGAAATCCTCTATACCCCGATCCATATCCTCGTCTCGCATGCACTCGTGTCGAGCATAAAGGCAGCGATGTTTTCGTGCCTCACTCGAGATGTCACGCCACCCATCGCAAGTTGATATAAAAGAGAAAAAAATTCAAAAACTAGAAGGACGATGAGCGCGGCGCAAGGCATGGCTAACCGATGGAAAGCTCGATGGATACTTTCCTATACTCGAGGGAGAACGCATAGGGGGGCCTTCGCTTCAATTTAAACGAGTGACTTGCACCTCTTGCTCGCATCCTTTCGTTCCAGCGCTGAGGTGCTCCGCGAGATGCTCGCGTATGAGTGCATACACGCGCCCCTACGGAGCGAGCGGCGCGCGTTATAGATATCCGTAGTATCGCTTTTTGCTGCAGCCATTACGCACTCAGCTTCTCATTGTCAGTCTTGCAGACAAATCCAGCGAATTATTAATACGTACTTGTCCGGTTGTCCGTTTTTACCATCGCTTTTCTACGGTCCAAGTATTTCCGAGTGACCTTTCAGTCGATCCGAGTGGCCAAAGTGGTTTGCCGCAACTCGGATCGAATAAGAACTCACTCGAATCGACTAAAAAGTCATTCAGACATGTTATGAAAGTTGAAATGAACAAGAATCGATAGAAGAAAAAAATTTTTTTTTTCACAATTCACTCACAGGGTGGAGATTTTGAAAATGACTCGGTTTTCATCCTCGAAAGTGGTCCGACCGGTCGGGCTAAAGACAAGGTCCATCCATGTCAAAGCATGAAAAGCAAAGAGCTTTCCCCGCGATCGCTCTCGATTTCGAGATCGACTATGTGATTATTGAAAAGCATGTCTCGAAAAATGTAGATTGGAAGAGCGGAGGTCTGTTGAGAGAAGCGGAGAGCCCGATAAATGACAAAGTATTATGACTGGCCGGAGATTCCAAAAGGAATGAATCGCCGCGATCGGCAACGGCCAATGAGAGCCGAATCTGTAACAAGCATCTCCGCGACTCGAGATCTGCATTGCGGCTTTCATAAACAAGGTATATCGGAGAGGGGAGAGGCGGGGGAGAGCATCACGCGAGGAATTTGCTTTCGTGAAAAATGAGCGAAATTGCGAGTTACAATATGAGACACGAGAGGCACTTTATAGAGTGCATTCTTCTTCTCTCGCATCTCTCGTCGGGGCCCGCGGCGCTTTATACTTTTCCGCTGCTGAGAAAGGGGGTAACTCGGCCCTTCATCACTTGCGCGTCGATGCGGTATTATACCCACCGGCGGCGCATACGGAGGCAAGCATCGGTGCGCGTCCCGGGCCGCGCGCGGTAAAAGCAAAAAATGTGTCGCGAGAAGAAGAATACGATAACGACCGGTTATTGCCACTACGCCGATAATTATCGATTTTAATTATTGAGAGCCGCGCCGAGTATATTTCGCTGAATGAGATAAAAGCGCGAGCAGAGAGACCAACTAGCTCTCTTACGAGAGAGACGGGCAAGAAATACGGCTAGTTGTCTCTTTCGCGAGAGTACGGTATTATCATGCAAATGCGACGATAATTGTTTATTTATGCGAAGGACTACTCGATCGAAATTTGCTCAACGTAAGCGCGGAGGACGGTGAGAATCGTTGCTTCATCAAATCGTTTATCCTCGCAATACATGTAAAAACTAATTGAAAATCCGCGGGCAGTCAATATTTCTGCATATCGCGATTAGCTTGGTCGTGCATCATTCGTCGCTGATTGAATTCACAATCGTATAAATTCTACGCGCGCCGGTATCGAGAGCAGCTAATGAGAGGCTGCGCGACTGCGTTGCAATATCAATCTGAGGAATTCTGCTCCATCTTTTTAGCTCGCAATTGAAAATATTGCAGACGCTCGAGGGAGAGGCGGCCAAGTTAACGAATTCAACGAGGATAAGTGGAGAACGCAAAGCTGGCCCGTTTCTCGCGTCACATCTCGAGCAATTTCTCTCCATATTCTCCTTCGTGCGCGCATTCTCCCTTAGGATGGCTCTGTCTCGCGTCAGAAATCTCGGGTAATCTAATGAACAAATTCCGCCGCCGAGAGCTTGCGAATCGAGCTGCACGCGCGGTTACACGCAAAATCGTGTTTCTCAACGAGAAACCGTGATACGCTGTGCAGCGAGAAGGTAATTCGTTTAAACGATTTCCTCGTTTAATCTGTGCACGGATTCGATCGGGATTACAGAAACCCAATAAAATTAGGTGGACGCCTGACGATCGATGCAACGATTATTCTTGGAAAAATATCTGCTCTATTAGGGTGTCTATCAGTGTTATACGATTCCGCAATTATTATAATGGTAGTCGATGATTCGCTGGCGTTTTCCAAGCCTTTTACGGGAAATTATATTGTAGAGGTCTCGACTCGTTTAGTCGAATAACGAGTGTCGGGCGCGCAGAGTCAAGTCCAACTAGGGCTCGCTCGTTCCCGCGGCTTTCGTTTTCTCAAATGCATGCATCGGAAGGCAGTCGTCGAACACTATTGTTATTGAGCATTTTGCTCTTCGCGGATATAATCCTTTAACTGCATGGCGTTGCATGGGCGCAGAGCGACGGCCGACGATACTATCCTCCCTATGCTGTTTGGCTCAAAGAGCGGCGCGGCGAGCTTCGTTCAGCGCGCAGTAAAAGGCCCAAAGTTTTTAATACTTTCAGTTGTTTTTATGACTTCTTGTGGCATTTGCTGGCTGCTGCTGCTGCTTTGCTGCGCCCCGCGCTCCTCGTTTTGTTCCTCTCAAAAAGCGCGCGCGGTGCGCCGAGAGAGAGAGAGAAAGAGAGCTATGCAGCCCCAAACAGGCAATTGCTCTCTCTCTCTCTCTCTCGTGTGTGAGAATTTTTATTTTCATTTCGAAAGAGAGCGAGCGAGCAGCAGAACGACCAACTGCGACGACGACGACGACGACGACGACGAAAGACTGCACCGGGGAGAAAGAGAGCAGAGTCGCCCGGGCGTCTCTCCTGATGTACGACTCTCTCTCTCTCTCTTTCTCTCGGAGTCAGTGGCGGCGCGGTGGCCCGTGAGCGCGAAAAAAATCTCGTAAAGTGGAAAAAAAGCATCGCGGGTCGTCACTTCGCGCATGCAGCTTTTGCTGCAATATGCAGTCTCGAGGTGTATTGGGCGAACGCGCGGGGAAATGACAGAGGGATGAAAACGGCGCGCCTTTGAGTATTTGCAAGCGCAATTTTGGCCTCGAATACTGCGCTCGTTTCCCATTCGAATTTTCGGTAACGACGTACCACTCCAGCCGAACAAAAGAAGATGTACATTCGAATGCGAGTTTGAGCGCGAGGTTAGACACCGAGTGCAACTAAGGAATTCCATCTCGCGGCCGATTTTCTTCCCACTTTGTCGGATGCCGCGGGCTAAGCTCATATGTGGTGAGTTTCGAGTGCGTCTCCCTCTTTCGCGCCGTGCACTCGCCACTCTCGCGCTCGTCCTTTCCTTCCCCTCGCCGAGTTTAATTTCTCATTTCGTTCTCCTGCTTCTCCAAGACTTTTTTCCCTCGCTCGCTCGACTCGCTCGGCTTTTCGATTTGTCTTAATACATAGCCATAATCCTTCTTCCCGGCGATAAAACTACCCGAGAGTTGTGTGCGGTGCAGTGCCCCTGGCTGCAGAAGCAGCATCGCTCTGTCGATATTCCAGACGCCTCTCTTAATTACACAGCTATCGTTAGAACAGATGCACCGATGCTCTCGCATTGCTATTTCAAAGCTCCTCCGTTTCTTTGGTTTGGTCTGACCTTCGATCTTTGAGCTGCTTCGTGCATATTGCTCAAAGAAATTTTTTTTTCTTTTTATTGAAACATTAAAACCCTTGTTGGGTTTATTTATTTTTGCACGCAAAGATTAATACAATATTTTGGCGGAAGACACTTACTCTACATACATTTCCAAACGTGTATAGTTTAAAGTAGTCTTATAAAAGAAAATATCGAAAGAAGTGTGGTTACTGATTGAAAAGGGACTCCGATTGACAAAGCATCTCTAGCTTTTAAACAGGAGGATTAGTAGAGATTGAATATTTTGATTGTTGAGAGCTAATTTCTCGGTAGCACGAATGCCATCTAGAGCTTGGCTGGGAACAGCTTCCTTACACATTCTCTCACATTCGAGATGTTACTCAACTGGAATTACTTCTCTAATTAAGAGTTAGTGTTCGAGTGAATAATGGCGTCAGGCGGCATCGAGTTCTTTCATGACTCTCAACGTTAATTAGCGGAATAGAAATGAATCCAATTTATTGAAAAACGAGAGAAATGTCTGTGCCGACTTCTCCCTTATACATCACATGGAATAATAAATACATCAATTACCTTGTCTCCTACGCCAAAAAAGCTCTGAGCGTTGAGCTTTTCATGAAAAATGAGTTTCAGTTTTCAAAGAAAAGTAAACTTCAAATAAAATACCTCTGGCTTCGAAATTTTCCATTCAATTTCACGGCTGGTCGCCCGTCGTAAATGGGGCCAATTTTGAACGCATCAAAATCTACTTTGCCACGCCAAAGAAAACCTCGCCCGACAGATAGTTTCCACCCATTCATTCAGAGGGGGTTCGGCCGATGTAAGGTCGCAAGCCGCACAATGATCCGATGACCGACAAATTTTTCGAGCAAACATGTAACAGAGCGCCGACGACGGGGAGGCAAGGGCTCGTGTCCCTTCTCCCCTCCTCGACAAGCGTCTCCGTCTCTCTCCGTACCTGCACATCGGGAATGAAATCGCCGTTGTTGTCGTGCTCGCCGTGTAAATCCACGATATTCGTTTAATCTCTGGCAAACCGTCTCGCGCTCCCGAGACGAGCTTTTGCAAAAGCCCGGGCAAGAGAGAGAAAAGAGGAGGAAGAGCGAGAGGCAGAAGTTGGTGGTCGTGCATGTGCAGTAAATCTCGTGGACAAACAATCATAATTTTCGAAGAGCCAACACTCACAGACGCGCGCCACGTACACAGCCACAAAAAAAGCCAAAGCGCAGAACCGATAAAGAGGGAGGAGGGAGGAAGACATACGCGGCTTTCAAAGAGGGAGCCGCTGGATGCAGCGGAGAGCGCCAAGGTATGAAATGCGACCGCCTCCGTTCCTCCAATTGTTTCGCGATTTTCTTCCATACTGCTCGCCCCGCACGAGCCTCCGCGCTCTTTCCCTTGCTGCTACTTGCATTTCTCATTTTTCTCGTTGCGCATCGCATCGCGAATATACATACACGAGCGGGGTTTCTCGTGCAGCCCCGCTCCACTTTTTATCCCCGGCGCACTTTCCGCCGCACAGTCATGAGGCATGTGCGCTCGCTAACTCGCATAACTTGCCCACCCGACGATACCTTACAAATACACAAGAGATCGTGCCATGCTCGGAGCGCGCAGGGCTCGATGGTAATAACGAGGTCGAGTGAATCACAACGATTTGAGGTATAGGAATAAGAATGCTGGAGGACCGAAAACAATCGGCCGTCTTTGATAGCTGGAAAATAGAGAGCGGCATTGTGAGCCGTCAGTCTGTTGATATTTGGCGTTTCCGCGAGTTAGAGTTTCGTTGTCGAGAGATCGAGTGTCAGAACGATGTTTTCCCTATTCGTTCTCGGAATTGATCCAACCGCTCGACGCTGGTCTCGATTTTTTTCTCCGTATGATATGAGTGACGGCCGGACAAAAGCCAAATCGAGAAAAGGCAAAACGCACACATAGAGCTTCATGTGAATATTGGTGCAGTATGCGGCTCTTCTCCGTGATGCATGCCAAAGTCAATGGAAATTACCGCAGCGGTAAATTGAGTCCAACTCGAGCTAACTGCGCGCATTCGCCGGCTATTCACAAATTGTCACTCGATTAGCCGGGAGCCGCTCTCTGCCGCCGCCGACAGCATCGCAGAGCAGCTTCCCTCGCTCGATATATTCTCGTTCACGAGGCTGGAGCTCTTTCGAGGAAAACGTCGGGACGGCAATTATTATTCGTTGCCGCGACGAGGAATTTTGCTCATATTGCCGAGGGCATGGGATGATTGGGTCACTTCGCGCGCGCGCACACATACATGCATATTTAGCCGAGCGATGTCGGGGAATCATTGGCGTCGTTTGACGAAAAAAGGGGAGAGACGGATTGTAGAGGCAACGCGATGGCGAAATTTCTCTCTTTCCATGTGTCCGTCGTAGGTTCTGATCGCGTTGACGTCAAAGCATACGTAGGCAATTGCAAAATCCGCAAGCTGGACTCGGCCAATTTGAGTTCGCGCTCTTACGTATATAGAAAACTTGACCCATGATTATTAGATGCGTGCACTCTTGCTATTGCATGCAAGAACGGCTGAAGAGGAATGATTGATGAATGTCGAGTGTCGCGAGGCGAACGCGCGTCGATACGCCCGATACTGGATCTTACGATATTTTTACAACTTGCCGATAAAAAAAATGAAACGGTCGATTGAAAAAAATTCCAAAGTCATTTCTAGACGGAGAGAAAAATTATCGTCGAAGTAGATCGTACGATTTCACATATTTTTTGCCGTGCAGATGCAATTGTCGTTACCCATGACACGACCGTCGACGATCAACTGCGGAAAGTTTTCATAACCAGCGCTGCCACTTTCGCATCGCTTGCTCAACTTTCATCGAACTAATATTGTTTCAATTCGCTCCAAGACCATTAACATGCATTCAGTATGTAGATATTGCAAAACTCGACTTGTTATGCCTCGGCGATCGTCAAGCCGACTTCGATTACACGTGTGCTGAAAACAATTTTGTATTTTTGCTAATCTACGATCATTTTCTTTGAGTCGTTTCGTGCTCTCAAAATTGGCGGAATTTTGTGAGTCAAATCTCACCGTGTTGATACGATTTCAAATTTGGACATCTTCACAAAAGCCTAGAGAATTCCAAAAGCTACGAATACGACGAAATTTTCTGAAATTCCATAAATGACAGCGTGCGGATTTTACTGCTTTCAGGCACATGTTTGAAAGATCTTCATCAGCTACCAATGGAAATAGCCGAGTCAATTTTTTGCGCGTCCGACTGTAAAACTGACAAAACGGAAGTGTTGGCGCGTCGAACGAATTCTTGAAAATTTTTTTGCGAAGAGCCGTTAAGTGAGTCGATAATTGCCACGGCGGCGGGCCTTCGTCTATACGTTGCAAGCGTAAAACGCGCAGATTCCCTCGTATGCCGTGACTCCGATATTGCTCAGTCTAGGCTGACCTTTCCAGCGGATTTTTTCAGTGCTTCGCGATAATTGCATAGAATCGTCAAGAACGAAGCTATATAACGCGTCAAGAAGTAGCCAGAGCTAATGCATTGAAGATGAAAGCTTTCTGACGTGGACGATCAGGAACATGAATTTAATGATGATTCCGCGGCAGCTCCTTGACAACCTACTGTAAATAAACGTGGGAACGTATAAACGCGCATACACGGATAGTCTCAATCCTCGAAAGTTTGTCAGAGCTTTTTTCGAACATGAACGAGTTGGCTCTTTTGGAAATGATTTCAATCTATCGAGAAAGAGTAGCGAGGCACGTTTCACGATTCCCGTCGCTTTTTCAAGGGCGAGGACGTTTTCACGGTTTTCAACACAACGAGTTTCCTTGACGCAATCGATTTTCTCACGTCCCTTCGCGGTATTGTGACGGTTATTTTGGTAATGGAATTATCGAGTTTGACTCGCGGTTAGCATCCTCCACGAGCAACAGTCATTGCCAACTGCTAGAACTAATTTCCCGCGTGATTTTCCGAAATCGGCCGGCGCGCAGAACGTGAGAGCCGCGGAAGCTCCAAAATTCAGTCTCGACAATTCTAGTGACCCTAGAGGGCAAGGGGCGGACTGGGCGGATTTCCCGCCAATCGTTAACGATTGGTACCTATTATTTACCATAGGCTCTTCAGTGTCCCGCGAGTAGCGATCCGAGTCACATCGCGGAATAGGCGCGCGGCGATGGAGACCTACAATTTGATTTCCCGCGATATAAAAATGCCGCGGTGGAGTGCAGTTGTTTCTCGAGTTGTTTGGAACTTTCAAAATGTTTGCAGTGTCCAGGAGAGAACACGGCTAACCTGTACCTTGACAGCTCACATACACACACTCACACAAGACAACACACTGAGGTGTACACTGGGGAATCACACTGGCTCTCGCAGATTCGGGTGAGTAATACGGCACTATTCGATCCCCCATTCCCGTCGATCGCACCCTGCGGAGGACGATTATGCAGCAGTGGGTGGATAGGTACCTCTGTGAGAGATGTCGAGCGGCGACGAGGGCGCCCATGCTCGCCGCGTCCTCCTCTCGACGGCACCAGCGATCGCCTCGGCCCCGAATCGAATCACTCGCCGCGAACGCACTGCCCGGTCTCGGCACCGAGTCCTCTTCGAGGTTATTGTCACTAGGCCTCCAGGCCGACGGGGACGAGCAGCAGCGGGTCCAGATCACGTGCGCGGCGGCGGCCGTCGCTGCAGCAGCGGAAATTATTCTCGTGGACCGCACTGCGCGCGAGCTGTGTAGACGTAACGTGCGCGTCCCTACGCTCGCGGCTCGGCTGGCGCGAGGTGACTGAGACGGGCCGGCGCTTCGAGAATCGGCCGCGCCGGCATGCCGGCTTCCGCGAGAGGGCGAGCCGCGCGTTGGGCAGAGCCGTGCCGCGCGTATGAGCTGGGCTCTCGGGCCGAGTGGATGCCCCTGGTGGGGAAGACGCTCCGCCCACGGGCGAGCTTTTTCTCGCGTTTCTGCGCGCTTTCCCCCCAGACCGCGCGCGGCTCTCGCCCTTCTCACGATATCTCACCGAACTGCGACGAAACGTCCGCTGGCGCCGCCTCGACGTTCCCTCGCTCTTTTTACCCGTTCCCGGGAGAATTCCTCCGCCGCGATACGCGCCCTGACTCTGTAGATACTGCGCAGGCGCGGTTGGGGGTCGTGAGTTGGCGGGGGTGTGCGGAGAGATATCTGTTATCAGGGAGACGCGAGGTGATCTGGGATTTTTGTCGTTGTTGAGGTCTACGTGCTTTGTTGCAGGAGTAGCGGAGTGATCTGGGCCGAGAGTGGGGAGCGGTTGCGAAGCGAGCGTGCTCGATTTCGAGCTCTCGAGAGAGCCGTGCTCAAAGTATTGAGAAAGACTAGCTGCTCGAACGAGTAATACGAAACTGTAAATTGTAAATGGAGCTATATTGTGGAGAGAGCTGAGCTTTTGAAAAGTCATTGTGAAGCTTCGGAGGAACTCGTGTTACCTACATTCCCAACGCTGAGACAATCGTCGTTATACTTGTACCCCTGCCGCCTTCTGAATTTGGAAAGCCCAGCTCACATCGCCCATACGGCAGAGACGGTTCGTTGAACTTGAACTATGCATGCCTCCTGGATGATTGGACAAATTCCTGTGTACATCGATTGAACGCCGCGTCGATTTCATACCGAAGCTGACCCCATTCATCATTCTCGAGAGACGCCGGAATAAGAATTCGAAATCCTATCCACAGCAATCAGCGAGTTTTCTTTGGTATTTTATCCAGCTATATGTATTTTATCGGAATTCAGTGGTGATCCTCCATACGCTAGCAAATCTTTTTCTTCACTTGATGATTCAACCGTTTTTATGTTTAGCTGATGAAGCGAGTACTGGAATATTTTCATAAAGTTCTGTAACTGTTTGTATTGAGTGTTAAAATTCAATCTGACAAATATACTTACCCTTTCAAATATGATGATATTTGTTAGTGTCATATGAACCTTTGCGATCGTATTCTAGCTTTTCACTGCAGAACCATCTTGGCTTCCTTGGCTTCCTCATATCGAAAATATCAAACACTTTTGTTGAAATTACAACAAACAACAACATCAAGAAATCAAAAAATTTTCAATCTCCACTCTTTTGCTTTTTCTGAGTATGAAGTATGGACTAAGGGCTAATCTATGCACTGTGTACTGTGAGATACCCCTTCAACATTCAGAACTTTTTTTGAATTTTCTCAAATTTTTTCAATCTTGTATCGCAAATTATAAAACAGAAATTGAAGATTGCTCTCATCTATCAGTGCTTGAATACATTTCTATTTTTCCTGCTATTATTGAAGAAGATTTTCGCATGGTAGAATCAGAATCGTTGTACAATTTTCGAGTCCGTGATTTAGCATAGAATTAGCATTTGCATCAATAATAATTAATGTAAGGTCTGCTCCGACTACAGTTGAAAGTATAAAGCTTGCAAGCAATACATGCACATTGATCAGTCATATACTCGATCTTGTTTGGATTGTGGCCATGTGTAAGACAAGCAGTACGGAAGTGATCCAATGAATCTTAAGCATATATCACTATTACATTTAGCATGGCTGAGATAAGAAGCGAACTTCATTAGCAAGGGTTATAAATCAGTAGTTCAAGGTCAAAATAGATCAGACACCATTTTACAGTCAATTCAAAGTTTATAAAATGTATCAATCTTCGAAAACGACTGTATACATATAGAGCAGCAGCAAGATAGATTTAATTGCGTCATGATGAGGAATGGAAGAGGTGGCAGGAAGACCGTGGCTTTTGAGACAACTCACACATTACGCAACGTAAAACAAAGTTTCGAGGTACTCATGCACTCATTGTCAGTGATCCAATCTGATACTCTATTCATTAAATTACCAGCTACATTTTGGACCAGGCTAAAACCTGATTACATATTCCCTCGAGTGATACATGCGTGTATGTGCGTTTTCTTCTGGCTACTCAAAATTTCCCTCGTGGGCCCTGGGCCAATTTTGAATGAGTAGAAATGTCTTGATTTTTTGAAAAGTATGTCGTATATTATGAGTCGTTCAATTTTGTCTGGAAATGTGCAAACATTTTTTCGAAGTATGATAATAATAAATGTCAAGACACTCACTTTTCCACTTTCTGAACTCTAAATCTGATCGAGTGAGATTTGGTACGCATCGTGTGAAAAATGGTGCAAAACAACACGATCAGACTCAGAGAGAAGGTATAGAAAAGGCTCATTCCGACGTTGAACAACTCAAATAACCTTTCAAACGACAACTTATGATCTTATTCAGAAACAATAAAACTGTCTCGTCTAGAAAAATTGAAGCCCGTACAATAAAAGCCCCCGTCGGAGTAAAAAACTGGCAAGACTCGTTTTTCCAGTTGAAATTCGAGCGAATCGCTCGCAAGCCACCGCAGCTCGCAACCCCCTGTACATATTTACGAAAATCCATCCCTTCAAAGGCACTACCCGTGCGCATTTACCTATACACCATATCGTATGTCGCGTAGACTCGGACTCGCTCCAAGGGCAGCGCAGGGCAGCCAATTGGCTCGACTCTCGGGCCACCCAATGGCAGCAGCAGCACACCACACACACATGACCTGGGCAGTCGAGCGGCGCATGTGCGCATACGATGGTCGGGCTATCCTCGCCGTACGCGCGACGGCTATACCCGTATACAGAGCTCGGAGTTGGCACAGAGTGGGCGCGTGCGGCCGCAGGGGTGCGAGCGTGCGCACGAGTCCGTCCGGCGGCCAGGGTGGCGGCCACTCCCTTCACGGGGGGCGCGATCCGCTCTCTTTCTCTCTCGGCCATCGCTCGCGGCGCTCGCGCCACATAATTCGGCGACAGATGCGCGCCCTGCTTGTTTCTTTTTTACACGCGTCGCACTACAACAACGTACCGTGCATCTTCCGTCCCGACCGCGAGTGTTTGCCCGATCGAGAGTCCGTGAGGGTGGCCCACGTAGGACAACCTCCTGTTTGCGCTTCCCGAGCTTGACTCCACTCTCCTCAGAGATATACTCGTCTCGAGATGATCCGCTGCGCACTTGGCGCGCTCTATTAACCCCGCGCGGTCCTATACCTATTTATACACGTTTGCCGATGCGTAGAGGGTGGCCGATGAGCATATCGGGCCCGGCTGACCGGTGAATATTCAACTTTTTAATGCCATGCGACGCTATACACGTCATTGCAGACGTATAGGGGCGAGTCCACACGAGTTTGCTCTGCCGATCGGCGCTCCAGATTCGGCCATCCGAGAAGGGGGTGCACTCGCTTATCGCGATCCGATGATGGATGGCGACGAGATTGCGCCGATGATAATGAGTTTTTTCACGCTGATTATTTCCCCTCCTCGCATCTCTTTCTCCTTCGAACGCCGATGATCTCGAGGGAAGCTGCGAGAAAGTGGAACGCTAAACCCTCGCCAGCACGTTGTTTGACGTCGAGAGACTGCGCCTCTTTAGAATACACTCTCGAAACAAAAAAAACTCTCCGCTTGGAAAAAATAAAAGAAAAAGCGCCCGGTCCGATCGGCGTTTGAATAAAACGCGGGTGGGTCCATACGCATTACGCGCAAGTATGAATACATCAATTTCCGCGTGCGGGCGCAAGAATATACAGACCCTTTCTCTCCTTCTCGATCGGCCGTTTCATCTCGATATCGCGGGGGCAGCCCTCCTCATTACGGATTGACGCGCACAATATAATATGGCTCTCGGGCGTTTGAGGGATGAACAGAAAAAAACTAGACGCGCGCAAATATACGGAAACGCGATACTTTCTTTAGGATTGACGTACGTTCGGCGTTCGCCCGATTTCACGTAACCCACAAAACTCTCACACACACACACACACACACACACACACACACACACACACACACACACACACACACACACCAACAGGCGCTAGTGTACACCTGCTTTGCCTCGCGATCTCGAGCCTCCAGAAAGAGGTGGAGGGGCGACGAGGGCGCGGGGCCCTTCGAGCGTCTAATCTGACCTATTTCCGCTCAACCTTCGCTCTCTCTCTCTCAACCCTTTCGTTTCGCGCGGCTCACGTCTCTCCTTCCGTGCGAGTCGCGACCCCTGCTCTCTCGTCTATGTGTACTTGCATGCCTGTACTCTCGAGGCCCACATAACGGGTCGCCGGCAATTTTTCCCACATTCTAGTTTTCGGCTTGGCGCAACCCTTTCTCGCCTCTTTCTCGCTCCCTCGCGGCGCCCATTGCGCCACCGTATCCACTGTATTGCGAGTATTCGTTATGTGACTGGGAGGAAGTGATGGAGCGCAACGGTACATTTCGATCTTTTCATATAATTTCGACTGTACGTATAGGTGCGCGACGCGGATGAAGGATCCGCGAGAGACGCTTAACCCTTATGAACGGTAACTCCGCGCACCCTTGAGGCCGCTCGGATTTCACTCCGAATCCGAGGTGATCGCTCTGCCGTTTGCCATTAGCGAGGACTGTGTTTTTGAGGGAAAAGGGGATACGGAGCTCGCGGCTAGTGTGGACACACAATACGCCGATGAGGGATTCCACACTGCGGTGCGGCTAGTGAAATTTATACCGTTATAAGGGGCTATTGGAGACCCATTCTGGCTGGCGAGGACTTTTTTCCCAGAAAAATTGAGAAACGGGACTTTTGAGGAGCAAAAAGGACATTATGTCACTTTAGAGCACATCAATGACCCATGAACAGGGTTCGATCCGATTCCATTTTATATCCGAGAGCGAGTTGGATACAATCATCCCTCGTGTGAGATGAAATTCAACCCCCATCAACACCGATTCG
>JAPYYZ010000672.1:0-27002 GCA_030522705.1 Eretmocerus eremicus
GGCGCTGCAGTCGGCGTGGCGGATTAGCGAGATAGATTCGCTCGTCTATGTCTGCCGAGTAATTGTGGCTGCAACTAGCTGGTCTTGCAGCTTCAATTATGGCGGCTTGACCCATGTCCACCACAATCGGGTTAGAACATGGAGCGGTGAAAAATCCTTCGAGAGAATAGAAAAAAATCTCAAATTTGAGGTAAAATTGAAGATTGAGTAGAAAAAATGGATTTTCCTCGAAAAAATTACTTTTTCGAGGTTATGTTGAACTTTTCGAGATCTGAGAGTATTTTTATCGAAAAGTTCAGAGAATTGTACGTGGGTGTATGTTCTCTTGATATTCTTGTAATTGGGCCTCATAAAAATCAGGAATGGATTTCTGAGCGTCCATCGAGTTTGGGCCGTTCAACGTGCAAATCGAGCCTTTATTTGAGTAACTTGCTGAGAAGTTAGTTCCACAGCGACTCGGATCACTCCCATCCCAAGTTGTTGGGAACATGAATCGATGTGAAATTTTTCGAAGAATCCGAAAAAAATGTCAAATTTCAGATAAAATTGGGCCTAAGGTCAAAAAATGTTTTTTTTCCTCAGAAAAGCGACTTTTTCGAGGTTATGTTAACCTTTTTGAGATCTCAAAGTATCTGTTTTGGAAAGTTCGAGGAATTTCACGTCAATTTATGATATTACGAAATTTTCTCTATTAGGCCTCATATGGATGAAGGATCAGTCAAAAAAGAAAAAAATTGACTTTTTTTCCAATTTTCAAAACGAAAATAGCGGGCCAAATCCGCACGAATCTCTTTTGGGGGCTCTAAAATGTGTTTTTCTTCCCACTTTCACCCATAGAACGTGTCACCAAAGTTTCAGAAAAATCCGTGACCCGCGACCCAAAAGTGTGCGAATCTTTATGGAATGACTCAGCTATATAAAGAAGCTACAATTTTCGTACTCTTCGGAGCCGCTCCGAGTATGCAAAGAGTTTGAAATCAATGATTTTTGGGGGCAAATTGTGCAAAAATTGGAGATTAATTTGCATTCAGCGGGAATATCTCCGCTCTCCCACCTTGTCCACTCATAAATTCAATTAGATAAGAGTATTCCATCAGATATCCACCACTTACGGTCATTTTCAGGCAACTCCGAGCATTCGGAGGGTTCGGACAGGGCCATGAATGACGTTATAAGGCAGATACACGATATTGGGTGAGTATGCCCCTATTCTCGGACCGTGCCCACCTCTGCAGCCAATGGGATGGTATAAATAGTCTGTATCATCACCAATCGATAGTATTTTGGAACAGCAATGAGTATGCCGGAACTCGGAGACGGTATTTTTGTTATCAAGGAAGTGAGCCGGAGTGAACGTTTACATGCAAAGACGCAATCTGAGATCTTGTCCATCGATAAAACCAATTGGAGAGTGAGAGTACATCAAATAGCTATATAGGGCTGGCACGCTTGTTCTATACGTCACATGGACGGTCGTATACACGTCGGATACCGTTTCATGAGTGGCAAGGTCTCAATGGAACCCTCAAATTTCCTGCAGGAAGTCGCTTTTTCTCCTTATAAACCCCCGGTTTCGAACTCCTGCATACTCGAAGCTACGACAAAATACTTGCAGATAATAGATATCCGATGTACTCATGCTCTCTGATTGGTTTTTTGAGTGGACAAGGTCTCAGATTCTGATTGCGTGCATACTCGCTAAATGCCGAAAAATTCTCAAAATTCGGTTAATTTTCCCCAAAAATGATCGATCCTGAACTCCTGCGAACTCGTAGCTGCCTCAAAAAGTATGGAAATTGTAGCTCTTTCACATAGCAACATTTTCTGGGTAGTTTTATGAGTGCACAAGATCCGAGAACGGAGTTATACTCGCTGGAACCCTCAAAATTCTTGCAAGAAATCGCATTTTTCTCAAAAACCACTGGTTCTGAGCTCCTGCATACTTGAAGCTGCCCAAATATCATGTACTTGCCTTAAAAAGTCATATATGGCCCGATCCCAACCCTCCGCCTGCTTGGAGCTGCCTGAAAGTATCCGGAAGTGGTATATATCTGATGTAGTACTGCTATCCACTTAGCTTCATGAGTGGACAAGGTGCGAAAGTGAAGATATTCCCGCTGAATGCAAATTAGTCTCCAGTCATTGCACAATTTGGCCCAAAAACCATTGATTTCGAACTCCTGCATACTCGGAGCTACTCCAAAGAGTACGGAAATTGTAGTTCTTCCAATAAGTTACATTGCCTAGGTAGTTTTATGAAAGGACAAGATCCAAAAACGGAGTTATTCTCGCTGGAACCCTCATATTCCTGGGAAGAAGTCGCATTTTCCCTCCATAAACCCCCGGTTCCGAACTCCTGCATATCCGGCGCTACCTCAAATACTCGGAGATAGTAGACGTCCGATGTACTCATGCCCTCTGATTGGTTTCATAAGTGGACAAGGCCTCAGATTGCAGATATACGTGCTAAATTTCAAAAATTTATCAAAATTCGGATATTTTTCCCCCAAAAACCATCGATTCTGAACTCCCGCATACTCGGAGCTGCTTCAAAAAGCACGAAAATTGGAGCTCTTTCACATAACCTTATCTTTTGGGTTGTTTTTATGGGTGGACAAGATCCGAGAACAGAGTTATTCTCGCTGAAACCCCAAATTTTCTGCAACAAGTCGCATTTTCCTCCCAAGAATCGCCGATTCCAAGCTCCTGTATATTCTGAGCTGCTCAAGAACACTCGGGAATGATATCTATATAGTGTACCCTCACTCTCCGATTGGTTTTATTACTGGACGAGATCTCAGATTGCGTTTTTGCATGGAAATGTTTACCCTGGCTAACTTCTTTGAAACCAAGAATACCGTTTCCGAGTTCCAGCATACTCATAGCTGTTTCGAAATACTGTGAAATCGCGTTGATACGTTGGATTTGAACCATCCAATCGGCTGCATAGGTGGGCACGGCCCGAGGATAGGGGCATACTCACCAAATATCATGTATTTGCCCCAAAAAGTCATGTATCGCCCTATTCAAACCTTCCGCATGCTCGGAGCTGCCTGGGAATAGCCAGACGTGGTAGGTGTCTGATAAATTACCTCTATCTAATGATATTTATGAGTGGACAAGGTGCGAGAGTGAAGATATTCCCGCTGTATGCAAACTAATCTCCAGCATTTGCCCAATTTGCCTTCATGGATAATTGATTTCGAACTCCTTGCATACTCGGAGCTGCTTCAAAGAGTACGGAAATCGTAGCTTTTCTATTCAACTCCATCTTCTGGGTGGTTTCATGAGTGGACAAGATCCGGGAACACAGTCATTTTCGCTGAAATCCTCAAATTTCCTACAGAAAGTCTCATTTTCCCCGCATAAGCCCCCGGTTCCAAACTCCTGCATACCCGGAATCACCTCAAAATACTTGGAGATAGTATGAATCCGATGTACTTATTTTCTTTGATTGATTTTATAAGTGGACAAGGTCTCAGATTGCGGGCATACTCGCTAAATGCCAAAAATTCATCAAAATTCGGATAATTTTCCCCCAAAAACCATCGATCCTGAACTCCTGCATACTCGCAACTGCTCCAGAAAGCACGAAAATTGTAGCTCTTCCACATGACTATATCTTCTGGGTTGTTTTCATGAGTGGACAAGATCCGAGAACGGAGTTATTCTCGCTGAAACCCTCAAATTTCCTGCAAAAAGTCGCATTTCTCTCCCAAAAATCGACGATCCTGAGCTCCTGCATATTCGAAGCTACCCAAAACTACTCGGAAATGATAGCTATATAGTGTACTACCACTCCATGTGGGTTTTATCAATGAACAAGATCTCAGATCGCGTTTTTTCATGGAAATGTTCACCCCGGCTAACTTACCCCGGCTAACTTCCACGATATTCGCTACCTCCCGACTGCACGCCGCATACTCCTCGCTGGACGCCGAGAGCGGCGGCTTGCCGCGGGTTAGCGCGGGTAATCGCCGGATGGCTGCGGGTAATTGTCGGTTACTGGCGAGTAGTGGCGGGTAGCGAGGAGTAGCAGAGAGTAGCACGCGGGTAGCAGAGATATAAGTTCTTAGTTTCACGTCTCGGCACCTGCTCTTTTCAACTCTATCCAGACGGCACCTATATGTGTGAGGTTAAGTGACGCTTAACCAGCGCGTCAGCAACTGCCAAGTACCGATTTCACCTCGGTGAGGGGGACCTACTGTATAAGGTGGGCTCCGAATCACCGAGACCGCTGTGAAAAGGACATGAGAAAAAATCTCAGTGGTGCCGGCCGGGAATCAAACCCTGGCATTCCGCGAGAGATATCAAGGATCAGATCCACTAAGCTCCGGCGGCCTCAGAGGGGTAGCGGAGAGTAGTCGGCAGGTAGCGAGCTTATGCGCTCAGAATTTCGTAATCTTTACATTCCAATTCATCCAAATAAAGAATCATAATGATCTGCCAAATGTAAGGAAAGGATAGCCACAATGATGTTCCCAATATATTCGCACCAAACTAACTCAAACTCACAACCACGAATCCCATGTGAGGGCTCGCGTTTTGTGTATAACATTTGGTTATGAGGTAACGAAAGGCAAGTGGGACTCGCGGTATGACGCGTAGGTCTCGCGCGCTCGAGTTCGTGGGTTCGCACCCCGCTCCGGGTTTCTTTTTTTTTTCTCATCAAAACAAGCCTCTCTCGTCGACTCCAGGGCAAGGAATACAGTTGAATTTTAGAAAAGTCCTCCAAGAAAATTATTGGAATAAGTCGGGGAGTAATTAAGACCATGTCCTAGTCATGCACGTAGGAAGATTATCCATATCCTTATTGAGTAAGATTTCATTCTAAGATGAATCATATTCGTGTGCCAAGAGTGCGAATAACTCATCGCTGAGTAGCCGCGTCTCGCTATACGGAACTGCTCACTGCGAGGAATCACTCAGCCGTTCTCCTTCATATCCTGATCCTTGTGACGTGGTATTTTGTATCACGCCCAACTTATTTATTTTCGTCGGACCCTGACCGAATCTCGCAGATTCACGCGCAAAATCGGTCGTCACGGCTCGATCCGATACTTCTCGTTCCCTACCTGGCGCGCCTGAAAAGTCAGAGGGGTGGGGTGGGGGAAGATCTCCTCAATTCAAAAAAAAGGCCTTAGGGTCTTTTCAATAAACGGCGCCACTATATTTTGAAACGCTACTTCTACGCGGACGGTACATCAAATTACATATTGCGCGATTTATGGCGTCACAATCTTTACCACGGCGTCTGGATTCGTAAGAAGTACATGAATTCTCACTCAGGATTCATCGAAATCATAAACGGCGTGACTCTACCTCATACAATCCAATTACTCGAAAAGCACTTTCGGCAAATCGCGTCAATCGGCGTTATCACTCACAAGCAATATACATGAAGGCGCCTCGCAACACGAAATCCTCGCGGTCTCTCTCAAAATGGCTGAGTACTGGTGCCCGGCGAGCCCGATGCTTCGACTTGAGCCAAGATGGCCTGGCCTCTCTCTTACTCGCGTAATATTCCACGACGCGATCGTCTATCCCGAGGTGTCAAGCCACACGCACCCGCACTCTCACTCGCCATCCGTTTTCCCACTTGGCATCGTTCGCAATCAATGGCATCTCATCTCGTGCTATGGCGTCTCATCTCGTTCTCTGGCGTCTCACGCGGCGCGGCTGAAAATCCCCACGGCAAGCGTCCGTCACTATCGCACTGGCCACGGGTAGCCACGGCACTGATGCCCCCCTGGAGTCCGGAGGCTCCCTGGGCTCGGCGATGCCCGACCGACGCGCGCACGAGGCTCACTCGACGAGTACGCGGTGAAAGACAATCCTATGGGCACAGCCCTCACCGT
Source organism: Eretmocerus eremicus (assembly GCA_030522705.1). NCBI lineage: Eukaryota > Metazoa > Arthropoda > Insecta > Hymenoptera > Aphelinidae > Eretmocerus > Eretmocerus eremicus. Next base: position 5,859 of record JAPYYZ010000672.1, read on the forward strand.
TTTCCACGGGCATCTCCTCTGCGAGGCCCGGTCAATACAGCTTCTTGTTCCCCGGCGTCGGCGTCAACACCGGGCGCCTCACGGACTCTTGGAGGCACGGCGCACGTGGCTCTTACTCGAGCAAACGGGAGGCCCGAGACGAGGCACGTGTGCTCCGCTCCGAGTCTATTCCAAGAGTGGCAAAATGTCTGTCGCCTCGTCATCCGCCCGCATCGTGGCGAAATTTCTGTCGCTTCGTCATCCGCCCGCATCGCCTTTATTTATCCGCCCTGGCGCCCGCGATTGGTCAATGTATTTTCTCGACAGGTCTACCGACCTGATGTGGCGTCTGCTGCGCACGAGATTCCGAATACTCACGCCAGCATGGTCGACGCAACCTGAGGCTACTCTCGAAAATCGCTGCGAAGCGTCTACTATCCGTATTTACGGCTCTGGCGCTCGTTCCCCCTCTACTGGGCTCGCGGCTCCACCAGGCGTGCTCTGTCTTTCTCCTACACATCCCCGATCACCGCGGTAGAGGCTCCGCGCAGCTAGCATTCATCGGCGCCATAGTATGCCCTTCCGAATGCTGGAAGGCATCAGTCCTCATTCTCGGTGCCTTGGTATATATATATATATATGCATAGGTATACCCATGTCACCCCATCGGCGCCTTCTGCTGCAGTCCCTCGCGCCCCGATGCTCATTTGGCCCCACCGGAGCATCTTGCATGCACTTGGCGCCGTGGCATACCTATATGGGAGCGTCCACGCCAAACGGGCCACTTAGCCCGGACCGCGCGGATTTTGCAAAAAACGTCTCTATTAAACTCGCTATATTCACGAATCTAGTGATCTAGAAAAAATTTCCACTCATATACATCGATAGATTTTTTCTCGATCCTTCCAACGGTTACTTCAGTTTATCGGGAATAATTCTCCTCGAATGAGTAAAATGATGGAGGAATTTAGTATGCGATTACTCGAAAAGCCCATCTTCGGTTTCAATGAAACTTCAATCAGTGATCCTCGCGTACCTTAGCTTCCCATTGAAAAATTTTCCAGAGTGAGTACGTGCCCTGTTGGTCAGATATTAATTTGAGCGCAACAAAATCAGAGCGCGCCTGACCCGTTTTCGCGGAGCCGACCGCTCCGCCCAGGCAGGTAGCCGCGCGCATTAATGTACGTACAATGAACATCCAAGTATTTCGCACATCTGCATCGTTGGGATTATCCATACTACCTCTCTTGGGAACAGTATCTGGGGTAATTAGAAACCTTGAGATAATCCATTATCTCTGTGAGAATCTTTCTCATAAAAAACCAAATTAGAAGAGAATGAACGGACTACGGGTCCAGATGGAGCAGAATGAGGACTATCTTCATAAATCTCCAACGATCCTCTCTCAACACTTTATCAACACAGCTTACACCCGGTCGAGCCGCCGCAAGAGTCTTTTTCTTCCATTTATTCACTGCTGCCTTCCACCCCGTTCCACCTAATTTCACCTCATGATGGGCTGCTGCCACTTAGTGCAAGCTTGGAATCTTATTGTTCACCTGCTGACATTGATGACATTCTCATCCGAATAAAACAATCTACAACTGCAACAGCAGGTATGTCCACAACATCCATGACTGAAAAAGAAGGCGAACTGTCAACACCTAATCAAATGATCATTAGGGTACATTAGGTGTACGAGTTCCTTATTCATAAGATTCAGCTAGCAAATTAGTACAAACACCACCTCATTACATCTCAATCATCCCTCTTATCACCGCTGAATACCCACTGAATGTTGTGATTTGAAACAAAACGCATGGCCGTATTCTGTTTTCGAGCTTTCAGAGACTTGGGATATATACACCTTGTCATTCTGCTAATGTTACGACATATCGTGGGACCCAGAGATGGCATTCATAACTTCCAGAATATGTGTAGGTTGTACTAGTTCTTATCTAATCCCTATGGAGAATTCCATCAACACAGAACTGCTCTGGGACCCAAATGCCGTCTCTGATCTTTCTCATCAGGATGCTTATTCTTGATCCTGCTCAATACAGCAATGGAGACTGTGTGTTGAATATTAGGAATCATATACCAAAGATAACAAGCCTATCAAGAAACCCACTGAGTGTTCCTTAACCCTTGGAAGATGCAAAAGCTGTAAGTTCGTCTTCAAACATATCGAAATGGCATAACTCTGCTATTCACTACGCGAGTCAGATCTGGAATCACTTACAGAGGATCAGCATTCTTCAAACTGGAAGAGGAAAGTGAGTAGAGGGTGTTTGAACCAGAATGGCAGAGTATCATTCAAGATAGCAGGTAGGAAAAATGTCAACACTTCATTCCAATATAAAAATGTTGTATCGTGATCTCCTCTTCATTTTTCCATCAAGATGGGACCAATGCACAATATTTGATGAACCTTGATACTCTTCGTGATTCAAAGTTCATCGAATATTGTGCGTTGATCCCATCTCTATAGGATAATGAAGAAGAGATCACGATACGACATTTTTATATTGAAATGAGGTTTTGACATTCTCCCTACTGTCTATCTGGAATGAATCTCTCGAATCCTGGTTCAAACCCACTCTACTCACCTTTTTCTTCCAGTTTGGAGAATGCTGATCCTCTGAAGGTATTTTCAGATTTGACCCGGGTGGTGAATAGCAGAATTATGCCATTACGATATGTTTGGAAACGAACTTACAGCTTTAGCATCTTCCAAGGGTTAGGTATCACTTAATGGGTTTCTTTATGGGTTTGTTATCTTTCGTATATGATTCCTAATATTGAGGGCATAGGCAGGTTTGGTAACTTTTTCTGAGCCTCTTTGAAAAATTGTGCTCGAAACTTCTTCATCATATAGTATACGTCAAAACATAACAATTTAGCCCCAAAACCAGTCCTATTCTTGGATAAGAGCGAACTTCGGAAAAATTTTTTTCACCAATGAATTCTATTTGTTGTTTCTAATATTGGTTGACTGATTCATATTCCTCTTGTACAAAATGATGCATTTTTCATGGAGGGTACCTAGTTTGACTCAAAATGTTCCGAATTTGTCTAGAAGATCATGAATATCAATCCTAGATCACAATTGGTCAAAGTCTTACTTGAGATCATTGATTACTCGACAATTGAACGCTTCATGATGGAATACTTGAAAATTGTAGTGGGATGTTATCTTCATGATGATATCTCACGGGGAATGGACACTCCGTCACATGATATGGACATTCGATCATATTACGTGATGATATCATGTGGTGTGTATTTCTGCAAAAGCATTTCATATACTGCGATTCTGATGATCCTTCGATCGTCTTTTGTGCACTAATGAACTCTTTTGATCTCATTCCAGTGGTTTGCAGACGTTACAGTTTCTCAGATTCTGTTCTTCCTAGGAGAACTGCATTGAGATGGAAATTATATCAAAATAACACCCCATCGACTCAGAGATGAGTCTCTTCTCATTGGGAAATTATCGCATCAAATTTGTGGCAATCAGCTCCCAATACTTGGGCAGGTTCTACAAGTCTATTTTTTCAATGCTCGCCATTCACAAATAGCAAGTAGTGATAGTATTAGACTGACAATCAATTAACTGATGATTCTCTGGCAAAAGAGTGGAATCTGTACGCAGGATTCTTATAATGCTTGTAGGAAATTGAATAGGATAGTTCATGATTACCATTCCTTGATGAAATCTGCCGGAAAACCGTACAATAAAAAACATGAGGAGAGTTTTACAAGAAAATTAAAAATGTTATTCGACATAGCTAAATCGAATGCATCAGAACAACTAAGCCAAGAGCAACGGGATTTTTTAGTTGATCAACGGTCTGGTAAACGAGAGAAGTTCATCAGCAATATTCTGTCTGAATTCCCCACCCCACATAGTGAAGGTATAATACTTTAACTACCATCTGAATCCTTCTCTCAACACGGGAATATTGTTCTTTTATTAATTGATCAGAAATATCTTCATCAGTGCAGAATATCGTGTGGACTCAACTATCGTATTCAGGACAAGGGTCGATTGACGATATAAGCAATACTCGTAATGCTCGTCGAAGCATGGAATTTAGTTCAATTGATTTGGAAATTGCATAGGCCAGCTCTGGTGACCCATCATTCTGTGACTTGCAAATAGACAACAACGATGCAGCAGGTGAGATCGTAGGTGAGCTGAAATGAAGATCTTGAGCTAAGGTTGATCCATCTCTTGTAGATTATCAATAGAATAGGAAACTTCGTGTCCATCTCATGATTCCTAAGAACGGAAAAAATCTTCATTACACATAGCGTTACTATTTTATGACGCTGCGGTATGTCTCACTCTTCACAAAGTAATCCTAATCGTCACTGACATCAATTCCAAGAACGGAAAGTCCAGACAATTTCAAAGTGTTCCTGGTGGTTCTTGTTATATTCCTTTTGAGTAATTAATGGTTTCTCATTAGTATGGTAGATGGTATATAATTGGTGGTTGTATGGTGGTGGTTTATGGTGGTAGATATGCATAGTGATTGCAAGAAGAACATGGAATGTAGTGTGACTGTAATTGAAAACAATCAGTGACTTGCTCTTGTTGAATTCGAGTCACAGAAAGTTGCCTAAATATATGATTCTATTCATTTTCGCTGAACCCGTTCTTCCTTAACATTACAATCGATTTCAATCATGAATATGTGAATTGTGAGTTGATTGAAAAAGGATATTCAAGTAATAATTCTACCGTTTCTCCGGGTCACTCATCGCCGTGTTCAGGCTGACGACCATAGCCTGACGAGGACACAAGCTACTGACCTTTGAGGCTACACCTCCCATTTGGTGATTGCAAAACGAAGGGATTCACATTTTTTGGAATGAGATTTGTTTGGAACCTTCTGAACCTTTACCAAGCAATGATCGTTAGCCTGAGTGTGGTGACAAGTGGCTCGAGAAACCTATAAAGTCATTACTTGAATATGATTCCATGAGTCGTGCGATGGAGTAAAATATGGATGAGATGTATCTCATGGATATGAGTTGAATAAACGGGAAAGACATCAACCAATAAGATTGAGAGTCAATATTTGGACGTAAGAGAAACCTCACGATGACCATTTCCATATTTTTACAGAACTATTCGACGGACTCACTCCACCTAGCCAAGCCAAATCATCCAAAAATACTCAGTCTAGTAAAGGAATCTGCCGAAGTCAAAAGAGTTCTTCGTCTTATCGTGGTCACGGTAAAAATTATGCGAAAAAACACGATCGAGGCACGATCAACATTGTAAACGAAATTGTGGTACTAGCCTTCGACACTTGCAAAGTGACTGATAGGAATGCTTGTCGGATAATCGCCACTATTGCTGAATCGATGAGGCATCAGGTTGATGTCATAATCTTGGACGAGGATTCGATTAGAAGAGTCAGGAATGGAATTCGAGAAAAGAAGGCTAAAAAATCAAAGAGTAAATTTGGTAGCAATAAACTGGAGGGAGTTCAAGAATCATGGGATGGGGAAATCATGCTTGACGCAGTTTTGTCAGAAATGGTCGACAAACTTCCGATATTTGCAGTTCATCGAGAATCTCCGAAGATTATAAATGTACCAACTCTAAAAAATTCGAAGGAGTCACACAAGCCGACGTTATTTTTGAAACTTTGATTGATTGAGGCTTAGACGATAGTGTGGAAGCCATCTTTTGTGATACCACTCCATCTCATCTGGGATGTAAATCAGATGCTGCAGTCATTTTGCAACGACACTTGGAGAGAGATCTTCTATACCTACCGTGTAGGCACCACATAAACGAGCTGGTTCTGGGGAGAGCTTTCGAGACTGAGTTACTTTGAACATGAGGCTCGGCCGTCCAAGTGTTCATGAAATTCAGAGACGTTTGGGGAGGAATAGAGAAGATGAGATTTCGGATCCCGAATGCTAATGAAATACCTCAAAAATTGGCAGCTGAACTTGACAAGCTAGCTAAGGTCATGCAGAGCCTTCTCCAAATTGTTATGCCTCGAGACGATTACCGTGAGCTGCTGGAGCTCTGCCTGATATTTCTAGGTGAACCTACGAATGGCTTGGTCAAAGTTCGGAAGCCTGGGGCATTTCACCATGCCCGGTGGATGGCTAAGGCCATTTATGTGTTGAAGATCTATTTATTCAGAGATTAATTTGCACTGAGTGACGGGAATCTACAAGCTTCGAAATAGTTATATTCATTCATCGTCTTCGTGTATACAGTTTCATGGTTTGAGGCACCTGTTGTACCTGGAGCTCCAAGAAATGACTTGGAATTCCTCCAAAAGTTGCAAAATTTCTCTTCAGTCCATAAAGATATTGCTGAGAATGGTTTGAAGAATTTCAGCGCTCATTTATGGTACCTCGCCCCGGAGGCTTGTGCACTCGCGTTTCTTGATTAAAACGTTTCATCGGCTATGAAAGAGAAGATGGTACAAGCGTTGGATTTCGAGGCAAATGCAGATCTATCTTCTCCCGAGCGCGTGTACACTAAAAATCAGAATGAGATGTGTAATCTCCATCGAATGGACTTGGATTAGTTGATTAACGCCGATTCCCTAAATTTCTTTCGAAGATTCAAGTTGGACACTGCATTTTTGACATGTCACCCAGACTCATGGCCCAGCAACGCAGGATACCTCCGCGGTTTGGGAGTAGTGAAGAGTCGTTAACGATGCCGCCGAGAGAGCTGTCAAACTCACTCAAGAGTATGACAATATACTCACGAAGGACAAGGAACAAAGACAGGACTTGAATCGGTCGGAGAACCCGGATACTACCAAACGAACTCTCACCAAGGGGTTACGAAACATGTAAGAGACCTATTGTCTGAAGGGGAATTCGTCTATTCATGTCTTTCACGGTGAGATTGGTGTCAATTTTAACTCCATACTTGGACATATCTTGCACATAGAATGATGTGAAGGAGTTTTTTGATCGTTCATAAATGATTGGAATAACATTTTCCAAGTCTATCTCACTGCCATTATTCTCTCTCACGCGAATTGATCTAAGGGATGTTGAGTGCGATGCCCGTAATAACAATTCACTGTCGGTTGAAACGACAAATTCGGTGGAGTAACCTCGTCCAGTTCCACATTGAGAACGTATCTTGCAATGATTTCGAGAATTGTTGGGAGGCTACAGATATCACCAAGTTGAATTTTGTAGAGTCAATTTTGTGGGATTCCCCCGATCCTTGGCGGAAATAACTTTTCCTGGCTCTTCAGTTCATTTTAGCCGGGACTGGAGTATGACATTGTATTTTCCGTCGAATTTCATATGGGAAATATGTTTTGTGATGTATTCAAAAATTACTGGAAGGCTAGGACAATCCCGAGCTGGTTTTGACGAGTGGAATCTACAGAGTTTTCGCATTAATTTTGATTAAACTAATTTTTTCTGGTCCTTCAGTCCATTTGAGTCGAAATTGAAGTGTGACATCATGTTTTCCATCGAATTTTACATGGAAAATATGTCTTGTAATAATTTTAAGATCACTGGAAGGCTAGGACAATTCACGAGCTGATTTCCGTAAAGTGGAATTTGCGGAGTTTTCGCGTTAATTTTGATTGAAACGACTTTTCCCGGCTCATCAGTTTCTTTGAGCCGGGAGTGAAGTATGGCATCGTGTTCTACGTCAAATTTCACATGAGAAATATGTTTCTCGAAGTTCTTGGAAGGTTTTGGCATATTAGAGAAGTCATAGAGTTGAATCAAGGTGGGGTGAATACCTATCAGGAAATGATTGAAAAATAAGTAGAAACTCGAAATAAAATGGCTCTGCCGGGAGTATTAGATTTTTTTTCCTCGCGCCAGTCCAAATCGTTTTCTCAGTTTTTTGGTACAAGGAAACGGAGAAACCGTGGAAGAAGTCGGAGGAAAATATTGGGAAATTAGAGCTACCCCAATGTGTAGGTATGCCCATATTGCCCCATGCATGCATTCTGCTACGTCGTCTGGCTCCCCGATACTCATTCCGCCCCACCCGGGCATCCTGAACACTATCGGCGCTATAGTATACCTATATCGCATGGGTATGCGCATATTGTCCCATTGGCACGCCAAGCTGTGTGCCTTGGCGCCTCGATGTTCAATTTGCCCTACCCGGGCATCTTGCATGCGCTCGGCGCCGTGGTATACCTGTATGTGTATGGGCATGCCTATATCGCCCCCCGAGCATGTCCGATCTCACCCCAGTGCCCCGAGGCGGACGTCCAGGTGCCCGGCGTCTGCTATACGTCGCCCTGGCGTCCCAGCTTGGTCACCCGGATCGGCGCCTGATCTCTCGTCTGCTCGCACGCGGGTCAGATTGGGCAGCGACAGTACCAGTCGTCTGCTCCACCGGGCGTACACATCGTTCGTGACCTCTCGCTCCGCGGCCACCCCGGGCGATTCTCGGGTGTAGACGACTCGACGCCCATCGGGTACGTGTCGCGACCGCGTCCGGCCACTCGGGAGTGCAGTTGTGTATGTAAGTGCATGTGTGGCCGCGGTGTCCCGGGTACGAGCACGAGGCGCTCGCCCTCAATCTCGCAAGTGTAGTGTTGCGCCGTGCTGGATAGGCCACGGGAGCCGTGCACGGAATTCATGGCACGCGCGGGCCACGGCGACGCTCCATCTCCCCTGTCCCGGGTGCGCGAGATTCCTCGCGTCGTCCTCGTGCAGCTCTGCTGCTGACGCCGGCACTTTGCCCTGCGCTCTCGGCGCCCTCGCAGGCCGGCGCAGCTCCCCCGGTGCTGGTGTCCGTGTTCCTGTTGCCGGCGTCTGGGCCTCTGGCCCTTCGCACGGATCGGCACCTCGGGAAGAAACGTGTAAGTATGAGTACGCGTTTTCTGAGGTGGCCAATCCAAGGCTGCAGTGGAGCAGTGATTATTCCACTGGCTGCGGCGGTATAACCGTCGCATCACTCCCCCCTTAGGAGCCGCCCCGAAGAAAGAAGCTGACTCAACTCTACCGGGCTCATTTCATCCAAAACAACAAATGCTGTCTCCCATCGCTGCCTCGAATCAAAAAAATCATATAAAATATTCAAATTGGAGAGTAATCATCATGCCAGTCTCTCTCACTCAACCAGTCTGAAAGGGTTCACTCTAGGGGGTTTCCACACATGCGCTCGGGGCAAAAATGACTCACGGGAAGGGATCCTAACCTCTCGGGGCCCTGTCGACAAGGATAATTCATTCATTGAGTCATCCATTCGCGGGAAAAGAAAAACTCCGCAGCATCTCACCCTCAGTTCCACCTGGCGCTGTCTACCTACGGCATCTTGACGTTCGGCGTCGCTGTGCAAACCTTGACTCCGACGCCACCAAAAAGACTGACTCTTCCCTGTTAGGCGCAACAAAAAAAACAATTCTCCACTCCTCTTATCGACACCACGAAATCGATTCTTCTCCATTAGGCGCCCCGAAAAACTAACTCTCCTTCGTCAGGCGCCACAAAACACTGACTTTTCTCGTCCAGGCGCCACGATGAATATTCGTTTTTCCCCCATCGCAGGTCAAGCTCGCGGAACTCTGGCAGGTACCTACCTGTTTTCTCCTAGGAACACATAAAGTGAATTTTCAGTGAACCAATTTCCCTCTCATGATTCTGGCGCCGGCGTCAATAACGTAGTCAACATTCGAAGTCCGTTTCTCTCCGTACTCCAGTCTCATCTCGTGGTAGCGCCTCGACAATCCCTGAGGTTCACTTCAAGTGGCTCGTTGCATGTTATCTTGTCCCGGTTGTTTCCTTACTGATTTCAACACCTTTGCTGCTACCATCAATCCGCGCCAAGTCACTAGCCTACTAATTTGTCCAACATCGCGCCTCCGGTGCTGGTACGCTCCCCAAGTCAAACGCCTACCCATCTTGAATTTGACTACTACGTACACACGTGATTCATAACATCGCCATGAACCTTCTCTCCAACTTTTCGATCGGACTCTGTGAGGAAACTTCTCTTCACCCACTACTCGCAACCATTCTTTGTGAGGAAACTCCTTCTCACCTGACACCCTCAACATCTCTCTATGAGGGAACTCCTTCTCACTAGACACTCTCAACGACTCTCTGTGAGGAAATTCCTTCTCACTTGACTCTCTCAACGACTCTCTGTGAGGGAACTCCTTCTCACTAGATATTCGCTCATCCAGACTCTCCACCTTTTTCGGCCCCACCGTCAAGACCTGACCACCTAGATTATGCAGTGCGGAATTGGGCTTGCTCTCGGCCATTACCTCAATAAAGTTTTTCGGCTCTCGCTTCATATCCATCCTTGCTGGCGAATCCCCAGTGCTCCTTGGTTCGATTCTGGCGTAGTCGCAATCTCCGGGCGTCACGTGGTCGTACTTCTCGTCGACGAACCTCCGACTTTCAGCCATTCCAGTTCCCTCAGTGCTCTCGACTCTTGACTGCTCTACCTTACCTTCCATGAAGTCGCACCAATCCTCAAAACTCATGGCCGCATTGCTGTTCTCGTCAGTACCCGGCATAGAATTTAATGTTGGCGTCTCTCCAATTGGGTTCGGATCTTGGGTAATCTCTGTCATTTCGCATGGCTCCACTGTGTCGCCGAATGTCACGTCACGCACCACCCGTTCCCTGATCACGCCCGCCAGTGGACTCATCTCCTTCTTGAATCAAGGCATTTCCGATGATGCGTCGCTATTCTCAATCTCGATTAATGATTGAGGTACCTTGCCTCTACACTCTGATGGTAACTCCCGCTCAAACTCGCTCACAAAATCAGGAGCGTTCTCAACCTCGCCTTGCTCTGGGCTCAAGCTTACTACAGCGAAGGCGCAGTACCTGAGCCCCACTGGGCCCCCGCTGGCTCGTTTCCCGACAGCTCAAACCTATGCTTGCAATTCGGGCAGGTTCTAACAGTAACCCCCTCTCGGCCGCACCACTCGCACTTCTCGCTGATATTGACTTTGGAGCACTCGTTTGCCGTGTGTCCTACCCGAGCGCAGATGGAGCACAGCTGAGTCGGACAATATCTCGCAGAATGGACAGTCTTGTTACAATTGAAACACAATCGATTCGCCATCTGTTCATTCCTCGGCATCACGTCACCCGTCGCATTCTGTCCTCGAGCCGCTCCTCGACCACGTCCATAACCCATGAATGGTGGGTACGGGTACATCATTGGGAACGGCCACTGACCTATGTTCGGCTTCTGTTGAACCAGGTATGGCGCTGGCGTCGCAGACTCTGTCGTTTGTTTCACAGCCGTGTGTGCCGGAACGTTTGGCGTTATTGAGGCAGATGGCATTGGTGGCATCTTTTTCATTTCCTCACTCTTGGTCACGCTGGGTTTGCTGGTCTTTACCTGTTCTTGACCCTGATTTGCCCCAGTTTGCTGAACTGGAGTCGATTCGTCATGTACCAGCCCAGCAACCTCAGTAGCTGCCAACTTGTACTTGGCTTGAGTAACTGGCGCCCCTTGATATGCGGTGCCCGTAATTCTCGCCTTCTCCCTCGGTGGCGGCGCCATATAACGTGAGTCGAGGTCCTTTCCGCGCTCGAATTTGCAACCGTAACAGCTCACGTCGTCTAATGTTCCGACGCTCTTGTTGTCCAAGTAGCGGCATAAATCTGGCAACGGATTTCTGCGGACTATCTCAAACACCTCTCGGTTGCTCGGTGGCCTCTTGAAATATCCGAGGATTATTCGGATACACGTTGAGTACTTGGCGATTTCTTCTCCCCTCGCTTGCGTTCGGCGCTGGAGTTACTCCGTCAGATCCTGATGATCCATCCTCCCTATGTATTGTTTCCTGAAGGCATCCTTAAAGTCGCGCCGAACCTCGAAATTGTCCTTGTGTGTCCGAAACCAATTTTTGGCGTCTTTGCTCAATACCATGGGTACTACAGTGAGCATCTCCCGGTCGGAGATCGGCATCATACGCCGGCAGTTCTTCAGGTTTGCAAGTTCCTCAGGTGCCGCTTTCTCGTCACTGCCGAAGTTGATTTTCATATTCTGCAACATTTTCATGACCTGAAAGGTCTTGCTTGACACTCGCCCCGATTTTTCATACCGGCTATTGCGCGATTCCCGCGACCCACTGTCCGAAGAGTCATACTCCGTATCGCTAGAACGACTATCTCGCCTACGGCCCCGTTGTTCATCGCAAGTGGAGTGATGCGAATCACGTGACCTCCGGCGCTGGTTTCGGCGCCCTTGTCGCTCCTGCCCTGATTCGAAGTCCTTCTCACGACGGTTGCCCCGCGAGGGTGAGTGATGATCACGCGAGTCATCTCGTCGCCAGTGACCACGATCTGAACGGCCGTGTGACGTCTAGGTGCCCGGCGTCTGCTATACGTCGCCCTGGCGTCTCAGCTTGGTCACCCGGATCGGCGCCTGATCTCTCGCCTGATCGTACGCGGGTCAGGTTGGGCAGCGACAGTGCCAGTCGTCTGCTCTACCGGGCGTACACATCATTTGTGGCCTCTCGTTCCGCGGCCACCCGGGGCGATTCTCGAATGTAGACGACTCGAGGCCCATTGGGTACGTGTCGCGACCGCGTCCGGCCACTCGGGAGTGCAGTTGTGTATGTGTGTGCGTGTCTGGCCGCGGTGTCCCGGGTGCGAGCACGAGGCGCTCGCCCTCAATCTTGCGAGTGTGGTGCTGCACTGTGCTGGATAGGCCGCGGGAGCCGTGCACAGAATTCATGGCACGCGCGGGCCACGGCGACGCTCCATCTCCCCTGTCCCGGGTGCGCGAGATTCCTCGCGTCGTCCTCGTGCAGCTCTGCTGCTGGCACCGGCACTATGCCCTGCGCTCTCGGCGCCCTCACGGGCCAGCGCAGCCCCCCCCCCCCCCCCCCCCGGCGCTCGCGGCCCCGCTGTCCGCCCTGTGGCTCGCACAGATCGGCACCTCGGGGAGAAACGTGTAATTATGAGTACGTTTTTTCCGAGGTGGCCGATCCGAGGCTGCGGTGGAGCAGTGATCATGTCACCGCCTGCGACGGTGTAACCGTCACAGCCGTCATCCTTGCAGGAAAATCACTGAAATTATTCGACGGAAACGAATTTAATCATCCATATGCGTGATAGCATGCCTGTGGAATTGGAAAAAAAAGAGTAAAAAATTGGATAGACCGAGATTCGAACTCGAGCCTCCCGCGTGCCAGGCTGGAGCGTTACCGCTACACCAAGACCGCTATCACCAATTTATGCTCAGATATCCGTCATGAATCAACATTCCTCACTGGGGTTCTCAGTTTCGAGAATAATCTAGGAAACTTGTATCACAAACCTCGAAGTATGAATTCCTTCGATGGTACATCAAAAACCAGGATGATGAATTTCGCAAAGATTCTCCAAACAATGAGTTTTGCAATAATTTTGCGATAAATTGTTCAAACAATGGATCACGATGTCTAGGACGGGATTCCGTGGATAATTAAATTGAGCTGATTTCCTGAATCAGATCCCAATGGTGGGAAGGAGATCGGTCCACTCCTGTTGCCGATCTCCTTGAAGACATGAACAAATTGCTTAATCAAATTATATGACAACCGTGGATGATCATTTTGATGCTAGTCACTTCTAGTCATCAAGAAACCCGGAATCCTGCATCTCCGAGCTGTCTCAATGCTTCTGAACGTTGGTATAAGCATCATTTGCATAATCTCATTGTTTACTTGAAAAAATTGGAATTTTCTAATAACGCCATGATACTGCGACAACAATTATTCCCTATTCCAGAGAATCTAAGCTTCATTTCCCATTTTGAATCATCCAAAAATATTGATCCTATCCCAAGACATTGGCTTTGAAGAAAAAAAAAACCAAAATCGCCCATAGTGGGCCGACAAGCAGCGCGTTTGCGTGTGCGGAGCCGCCGTCGGTAAATTGTCATGGGACGGGAAGAGGCGCGAGCAAGGAATCCGCTTGAGCCTTGCCACGTCACACCTGTCAAGAGTGGAATAAACTCCCTGAGTCGATTAGATCTCTCCGAAGTATGTCATGTTCAAAATGTATATGACGAGAGTACTTGTTCGATAGTTTTTTTCGTGGAATAAACAGTATGTCGGACTCAGTGTCCCAAGAGTTGGGCCTCTCTTCATCTTAGATGGGTGGTCATCCGTACATGTCAGGCGTTTTCTGAGAATAGTCTCGTTTTTATCGAGTAAGTCCTGCTCGATCCACGCTGTAATCATATTAGTCCTAATTTCCCTTTTTTGATCGTAATTTGGTAGATTCAAGGTTTGAATGTAATTGTGACGGCTCCGGGTACACCCTGTTTCGGCATTTGTACGTAAAATATCTCTTGAAGTAGATCCTGGTGAACTGTGATGACTATGTAGGTCCTAGAGGCCTTAATCTGAGATAAACTATTCATTCATTCATTCATTCGCTCTATGGGGATTTGTAGCATTCGAAGAATCTGTGATAGAGAACGTTATGGGGATCAAATAATCTGGAGACATCATCACATTGACGAATTTGTCAGCGTTGAATGAGACTAATGACTCCATCTCATCATATATTTTCCAAACGATTAGATTCCAGGTAGAAGATGTCTTTCATACTTGAGTCCGTTCTCCATTCTGGTTATTTCATGGCTGATTTAGCATCCATTGCTCTCAGCTATGAAGTTTTTGAAGCGTTCCACATCACTCATTAGATCCTGAAAAGAAAAAGGATGAAATGACGAATAAATCGATAATACATTCCTACGAATATAGGGATATTTCGAGAATCCACCAGATGATCTGAGATCCTCTCGTGAATATTCGGGAGGGAATAGTCAGCTGAGGTCACTGATTCGTCAGATATTGCAAGAATTTCACGTTCAATATCGATGGAAGAATTTCAGCAATCCCAGAAATTGCAATATTGAGGAGTTCTATTAGTATTTCGGAAATTTGTGGGTGACATCACAGGATGCGTGAGGTCCTCCGTGGTAGAGAGATTGGTTGCACGTGCCCGTGAGAACTGAAATATTCACGTTAGATGTGAAACCAAAAGTTGGCCGAGGACCCGGAGATTTTCATACACTACCGGTCAATAGTTTGAGCTCACCCAGAAATCTTTTTCAATAATTTTCACAATTGGATAACTCAGGGCCAGCTTATCGAAGGGGACTTTTAATAAGCTCATCTTGAAGCTCTGGACATGAGCTCTCGCATGTTTTATCGCTATTCCCCGGCAATTGAATCAGCTCTGAGCGATATGAGATGGAGGAAGGTTAAGTTTTCAAGATTTTCACAGTATTCTTGACCCCTGTATCTCTCGGAGTGATTATTGGATCAATGTCTAACCAGAACCATTTGGAAGTGCAAGTCAAGAGCTTCAGAATCCGTTGTTGGAAACCTTTTCACGATCCGTTTGAAAGCACATATTCAGAGCTTCAAGATAGCTCATCAAAAGTCCTCTATGATAAACTGGCCCCGAATTATCCAACAGTGAAAATTATTGGAAACGTGTTTTGGGTGAGCTCAAACTATTGACCGGTCGTGTAATACTTGTAATATGGACGAATGGACAATCTTTTGATTAAGCTCCCTAGTGGAGATAATAAGTTAATAGTGACAGAGAGCTTGCCGATATAAGTAAGACATGGTGGTTAGGAATGGGCAATAGTTTGACCTCAAATGACATAAAAATCTGTCCACATAGCGATGAACTCCTGGAAATAACTTGACTCGCCGAATCAAACGTCGAAAGTTAACATTAATTTATTCGGAAATTACGACTCACACGACGATTAGAACGGAGATGAACAAAGTCATAACAGCAGCAATATCCACTAAATAGACAATGGAGATTCACAAAACGTTCGGTCGAAGAGTGATAGGAACATTATTTGTAGCTCCCCCTTATGATCAAAATCCAAATATTCATGTGTTTTGAGACAGATCAGCCCTCAAATCATCTTGAGCCACTATGAGAGCGTTGTATTTAGGTGGTGGTGACCGAAATTAACGAGAACTCACCCTAAAAACCGTGAAGCTCATGAATTTTAGTCCGATTCTCAATTGAACCGTACAAATTCACTCTCCCTCCATCCTCTTAGTGGATTTTGCTATTGAAGTTTTTTTTTTTTTATTGTTTGCTATTGAAGTATTCACCCATAAGGGAGGTAGTTTGGGCACACTAGAGGTTACTCATAGACGCGAATAGTAAGTCACCACGTATAGCTGGACTGTTGCTTCTTGAGCGACACGCGATCCATAATGTCATATGCGGGGGCTATAGTTCCTCGGTGTTTGAGGCATAGCCTCGGGAATTTGCTTATCCGGGACCATTAACAAAGGAAGCGTTATCGCCATACTCTTAACGCTTGTGACGTCACCGCCGCTTTTGAATCCTCCAGTTATTGGTATCACCGGCTCAATAAGCAACCGAAGCGCCACTTCCCGATATCAAGCAATAGTCCTGGGTTGCCATCCGGGTCCCTTAGGGGGTGTAATCGCCATAGTCTTATCGCTTAAGACATCACCGCCTCTAGTCAAATCCACCAATTTTTCTTATCGCTCGCCCAATAAGCAACCGGAGCGGCTCGATAAAGTCATATCGGACGTCATACAATTAGCAGACATTATAAGTGTACCCAACTCGCCCCCAGTACCCAACCTGCTTCCATAAGGGAATCTTGAAGGAACAAATGACTTTGAAGGAACAAATTACGCCATTGCTCTAGGCGCACGTCGACCTCTTCGCTGAGTCAGGAGTACTCATTTTGAAGCTCAGATCACTTGCGCTGGTTGCACTGAATCCGCTCCCAGCGCCTACGTGTCGCACCTCGCTTATTCATGAGCTTATTCAACTCGTGACCAATCCAAGGAGCATCACCTTCACGGGGTCTAACCGTTTTTTCAGGTGCTAATCCATTCTGAACTATTTTCAAATTCCCATTCAGACCATTCACAGCGTCTCCCAAGCTGGTTCCAGCATTTCCAAGGGCTGACCAGTCGCAGCGTAGCAAACGATGATTCAACTGCTCTGGAGCGATGTTCCGGAGACCCCTATGAGTGAAGGAATCCTTCGATGGAACAGAGATGAAGACGTTGAAGGTGACGTCAATTACCGCGCGCTTGCCGAAACTGGGCAGCAGTCTGTCCTGGAAGTCAATAAAGGTGTCATTTTCATCTGTATTACTATAATGAATCCATGTGTGAGACACATTGGAGTTGTGTTGGTGAGTCGCACCATGTTGTACTATCTGTGAGGACAGTTCTTTTGTCAGTGCAGTCAAAGTTTCGGTGTCAGGATGAGCTGTGTCAAACGAGTCTGCGTTCAAGTCCCCCATTATAACCTTATGACTGAAATCACCACACAGCCGTCGTCATGAGCTGAATAGCCCATCATCCTTCTGCATCACGATTCCAAGGGGTCAATATATAACCGCTGCTAATATTGGGGGGGAGGGGGTAGCTACCCTGGTGTACGCTATAAAGAAAAAATTCAGGCACACCAGGTATCCCTGGGCCAGACGTATCAAATGAAGCTAGTTTATTTAGTTACAAATCATTGCGTACATACCGGGCAATCCCGCCACCATTCTTGTCACGATCCTGCCTAAGCAGTGGAAATCCTGGAATCCCAACAAGACTGTCATCCACGAACTCATCTAGCCACGTTTCAGCTACTCCAGAAAGATGTAAGAAGGGATCATGAGTGACAAGCAGGCGGAATTGCTCAATTTTATCTCTGAGTGAGTTAATATTGAGAAACCTCAACTCCAGAAAACTACTACTCCCTTGTTGCTCTCCAGCAGCCTTTCTCAGTCAGGGAGCCCCCGCCGATGCTCCTGTTGGGACTACAGCCGGCTCCGGAACGGTGAAGCTGTTACCGGTCTGGTCCAAGATCTCGGGGGTCCGGGTTGAGGCCGCCTGACTCGCCTTTTGAATGACACGAAGTTCAGTAAAAGATTGAAACGCATGCGCCCGGTCACGTTTTTTGGCTTGACCCAGAAACGTCCGCTACTGTGCCAGACGTATTCAAAGCCTAAACCCCGTGCCAATGGTTTCAAGCGTATGTACTCTATACTTCTTACGGGGCAGCATCTCATCAATGAAATATCTTCGATCCGGCACAAGAGCTTTTGCCCCAGAGTCAAGGAAAGTCGGCTCGATGTTGTGAGCTGTGAAATAATTGTCGGCGACCGAGCGCTTAGCCCGCATCACCTCGCGAACTAGGCGTCTGCTAGAGAGTTGGACTACGCACGATGGTAAAGCGCGTCGGTTAGTGGCCGGGGGTTTAACAGATGATTCTCCGTCGCGCTCTTGATCCGTCCTGCTAGATGCGCGCCTGGGTCGCAGGATATGGACCTCAGCAATGACATCCCTCTCCAGCGAGGAGAGAACAGTCTT
Source organism: Eretmocerus eremicus (assembly GCA_030522705.1). Classification (NCBI taxonomy): domain Eukaryota; kingdom Metazoa; phylum Arthropoda; class Insecta; order Hymenoptera; family Aphelinidae; genus Eretmocerus; species Eretmocerus eremicus. Next base: position 24,179 of record JAPYYZ010000672.1, read on the forward strand.
GAGTACAGCGAAAGGAATATGACGTACCTCTTCCGGCGAAGCAGAGGAATCCTTTCGCAAGGAACCATTGATAATTAAGTTACTGCACTCAAGACCATCACTTCCGGGTCCTGTATCCTGCTTCCCGACGCGTGAATAGCACGACGGGTCCGTTCTCGTCGAGAGATGTGAACTCGAAGATCGATGGGAACACTCGGCATCACAATATGCATCATTGATATCTTCACATTCTTCCCACAGTGTACTCTGGTTACCTGTGAAAGATTCAACAAAGCATGACAATTTCGAGACTTGATCTCGCATAAAAGCGTTTTGATCCAGAAGCTGCTGACGATCTAAGCAAAGCTCTCCCAGCTGAGAGCTCTGCTTCTCTACGAGCATCTCAAGAGTCGACATGCGTGCCAACAGTTGATCAGTCACCTCACTCACTGCTGGCGTGTCAGGCGAGGTGGAAGTGGCAACGTCCTGTCGTTCCAAGAGAGATCCAATTTGATCGAACCTATTCTGGATCAAGGTGTCCAGGTGGAAAAGAAGGTCCAGAGTACTCTGCGCAATAAGCTTCCATTCACTACTCAGCTGTGGCAATGAGGCGAAGATGTTGTCCCTCGATATCCCAACATTGCGCTTCACCGTTGGCGTTGAGAGCGGCTGCGTTGCGGGAATGGGCGGCGCTTCCCGTTGTTGAATATTTGCGGGTTCTGATCTAGGGAGCCCGCGAGTGGTCATGCTGCGCGGCGTTTGTGCTGCACCAATTGGCAGCTCGCTTCGGTGTAGCGCAAGCGGGGAGCTCTCCTTGGAGAGAGAGCCGTCAGTAGTGGGGGGCTTCATGCTCCGGCCGGTGGTGTTGGCCCGGAGGGCGAGGGGGGGGGGGCGATGGATTCCCCGAACCGCAACCGCTGAGCCGCTCGCGTGTCATATGCGAGCTACTCACACGATCACGCGAGCTCGTATCTTTTGTCTCACTCTCTCTGGCGGGTTTCACGCTATGTCATGCTGCCGCACTTTTCTGCTGCGACGCACCCGGCGTTGATCTTCTAATAGGCACTCCGCTCACCTGTGTCTAACAATCTTCGCACGTCAGAGTTGGACCTGACTGCTTTGGGCATTTGGCGTGGCAAGGTCTTTTACAGGCTCCGCATTCTTTGCCGCTGCCTGTGCGCAGTTTTTTGCCGCATGCATGACAGATGGCACTCACAGCAGACGACATCGCAGCAGACGGCAACCAGGTGACACAGCGGAGCAGACGATCGCCGGTCACAGAGCATGTGCAGACAGCTCGATTTCTGCGCCAAGATCTGCTAGCCAGATGTTGTTCGGGATGGCAGAATTGGAATAATTCCTCTCCGGCTCGAGTTGGAGCCATGCAGCAATGCTCCCAAGGTTAGAGCCTGCAAGAGGAACCCAATCTGCAAGTAAAATGCTGCTGGAGACGACGTTTGGATAGTGAAAACGACATTAGAATACGGTGCGATGTTGTAGATGTACTCACCGCCAGAGAGAGTGGGAGAGAGAGATAGATCGATCGATAGATATGCTTCTATTCGCTCAATGGCAAAAGTTAAATGAACATATTTAGAATGTACACATAATCAAAATAGAATGAGTCATTTGGTCAAGGATATAAGTATTATCACACAATGCGACTAGTCATCACTCAGAAGCTAAGAACACAGATCACTACAAGAGCTAAAATGAATATCACAGATAGAGAGTCCACGCAACAAGAGGTCACGCACAGTTTACACAGGACAAAAATGGAAAGAAAAGCCCTCATAAGTTGAAGAAATAGCCGGCGTCCCCATTGATTTTTTGTGGGGGTTGTGTCAACGAGAAATCTCTCACTGCTCCTTTAAAATGCGACAAAGTTGGTGCTTGCCGGATGCCGAGAGGACGAAAATTCCAAAACCGAGAGCATTGACTCTGGAAAGAGTTCATTCCATAGTCAACTCTCATTTTCGGAACTTTGAGTTCCTGATCTTCTGCATCGCCCCGCTGAGGGCGCTCGGAGTGGTGCCTGGTGAACATTGCAGCTAAATAACCAGGCCCTTTCAAGTGCACTATCTTATACTTCAAAAGAGCTGCAGAGTACATTCTCCGCGAATCAGTACGTAACCACCCCAAGCGCTTCCTGAACGGAGCGATGTGCTCGTCTCTCCTAACACCAGCGATGTATCTTACACATGAATTGCTCAGTCGCTGTACTCACGTCCTCAATTCATCAGTGTCGTCAAGGTACACGACCGCGCAGTCGTCAAGGTGGGGTTGGACTAAGGTCTCGACTGGTCGAATTCGGAGAGTCTCGGTAGTGCACGCCCTAATAAACCGCAAGCTGGAGGAGCTTTGTTGACTTTTTTAGTGACTTGATTGAAATGCGATCTCCACGTCAGTTCGTTGTCCAATGTCTCACCAAGACTCACGACCGTGTCACTGAATGGCACAAATACCCTGTCCTGTATCCCAACTCCTGGCAAGTCCATTTCTTGCAGGTCTCTCACAGTCCTCTCAGAACTAAAAAAGATTGCCTCGGTCCTGCCAGCGTTGAGACGCAGGCCAGAACTCTCGGCCCGTACAGCAACAAGTCATACTGTTCCTCCCAATCGAGTGATTCCCTCGTTGATCTTCTTATCTATCTGCAGATGAATTTGGAGGTCATCCGCGTAGAGAAGATGATTAACTGACTTTCCATCCAGCAACCCGGGCAAGTCATTGTGCAGCAGGGCAAGTCAGAGAGAGAGAGAGAGAGAGAGAGAGAGAGAGAGAGAGAGAGAGAGAGAGAGAGAGAGAGAGAGAGAGAGAGAGAGAGAGAGAGAGAGAGAGAAAGATA
>JAPYYZ010000673.1:0-18706 GCA_030522705.1 Eretmocerus eremicus
TTTCCTTGTAAGTAAATCATGGGCCGTGTAAATTGCAATTTCAACTTTGGCCTCAACTTTAGAGTTCTTTTTAAATTAATTTAAGTGCTCGATCAATATCATCGGGTATCTATTTATTACTCGCGGGAGACTCAAATCATTAAATATATCCGATCGGACTTTGCGAGTCAAGTTATATATCAGCTAGTTTCCCGATTTTTCTCAGGTAATTTGCTGGCTTTATCACATATCGAAATGGCTCTCTCCTTTTCGACATGTGCACTTTCTAAGCCTCGTATGGTTGCGACCATGCATCGAAGACCTGTCGAGGTGAAAAGCATATGGAAAGAAGGTGCTAAAGCAGCTTAGCAAGCCTCGCAAGCGGTCAAATTGGATTGCGGTTCATATGTAAAGCCGTTCAAACTCTTCGGCACTTGGCCACTCAGGCCAGTGCGTCGGGGAACTAAACTTATCAAGATCCTCCATCCCCCTGGCGAGCTAGATCTTGCAAGGAAAGGCGAAACGCTATATATGTTTCTCATCTCACCTTCGTAAAAAGTCTCTTTCCATCAAAATCCTTTCGATGCATCCTCGCAACCATACGAGGCTCGGATGGTGCACATGCCGAAGTGGAGTGAGCCATTTAGATATGTGCCAAAGCCAACTAATTAGCTGAGAAAAATCGGCAAATTAGCCAATATAATTTTACTCGCAAAGGCCGATATCATGTATTGAATGATTCAGAGTTCTTTTGATCCATAATTCTTATATTTCTATATATTTTAAATGAATTCGGAAACATTTGATAAATTAGGGTACATACCCGGATAAAAATAGATGTACTATTTTTGTACATGATTATAGATTTCCGAACCCTATGATCATACTTATACGAACACCTATGACATAGAACCAACGTTTTATAGGTTGTCATAAGTTTTCGAAAGGATATCCATTATTTTCCGTTCGTTCTCATAGGAAATCCTCGTGAATTTCCACAGTGGCCAACTATTCGCCGCAAACTCGGCCGCTGTAATCAATCTGAAAATGTATATATGACCCATGAGAATTCCCTATGACAACCAAATAAGGATTCCTTACCAAATATTGATTTTATATAAGTTATAGCTCTTTATACATGATCATAGGTTTTGTAAACCTATGATATGTGAACATGGCTCATATATTTTTACTCCAGTAGGTCTGAATGAACTTTCCTCGTCAATCGATGGACAGATTTGAGAACAGTCCACTTGATCCGACTCTCCAATAATGAATTATTGATTTGAGTGGGTCCAAAATCCAAATGTTACTTTGAGAATTTCAAATTGCTGCAAAATTTGATTTATGAAAATCAATTTTCTCTTTTTATTGATGGATCAAAAAATAGCATTGTAAATCCCGGCTTTTTTTTATTTTCGAAAGTGAGTCATAGTTACAAGACCATTTTGAATCATTCACACAGGCCAGTACTAGTGATAAACTTCAAACAACAACAAGATATCTCTAATTTTTTCATTTAAATTTTGTTCGGATGGATTCATTGATGAATTTCTCATTCTGTTTATGCGCACAGTCGGCTAGAACTGGGAGTATAATCAACAAGTTGTATGACAACTCGGGAATTGGCAGGGAGGCTCAAGCTGAGGTAAAAATCTCCATATTTCAATTGCCATGCGAATACATCTGAAATCGCAAGTGCTAGAGTCATTCGCGCAATAACACCTGTCGCACAAATTTTTCAATTACAATTTTCAGATTAGAGAATTCAATATTCAACTCATACAAAGACCTTTGAAATTCTCTGCTAATGGTTTTTTTAGTCTTGATATTACCCTCGTCAAAGTGGTAAGTTCAAAATTGACGCGTGGAAGCAGAAATTGGACCGCAATCACCTCCATTAATCAATTTACAGATGGTCGCTACGATAACAACATACTTGATGATTCTGATCCAACTGAGAGAAATCACTTCCTGAATTTCGACTTGTTTCTGCATCATATTTTTCGTCACGGTTGTTTAATCAATTTTGAGCAGAATTTGCGAGAAGTACCTCAGATGTCTCTCACGATGACCTGCATTGCATCTGCTGGAGCTAACGAAAAGTCTCACACACAATATCTGGCGGACATATGAAGAGGCTGTAAAGATGAACTTGCATGAAAAAATCTCATTTCTTGCACTGATGGTGAGAATAGAATAAAAGTATTTGTATCACACAAAATTGTCGATCTCATCAACCCTTCGGATTCCATATTACTGTCTAAAATGTCGAAGATCACACGCCAAGCATTACAGAGTAAAGTACGTTTAGAGTCAAACCTAAATTGGAGATTTCCATAAAACCCTACCCCCCCTCCCCCCATGCGACGAACCATATACTTCATCAAAAGTGAACCCTTTTCATCTCTGATCAAACTGTTTCCAGTGGCCTTTTTGAAAATGTATTTCAAAAGACTGTGCCAGATCGGTTAAAAGTGATCAACAAACATGGAAATTTTTCGGTCCAGCATAGAATGACTTCGTCAGACCAACGTGCAAAATGAATCTTCCCTCATCAGCCGATTCTAACATGTAAAGGTCTCCTCGTACTCTCCATTTATCCCAACTCATCGCGGGCGTCAATCCACGAACAAACTAATTGGCCAATCCCGAGATAGATTCCACCTGTCTACCGCGGCACTAAATCCGCATAGCACAGACAAAATTTTCAGATCGGCGCTCCCAGTGTTAAATTTTCCGCATCGACATCCACGCGTATATCGCACTCGTTATACCTTGATGCGCAAAAAAGGATCAGAGAGGCCGGGGCGCGAGTCTTAATTGGGAATTAGAGGCGTGAGCCGCAGAATTCGGGGCTGCGCCGGGGTACAGAGTCGAGATATCGGGCCACCTGCCACAAGAGCTCGACCGTACACAAAGAAGCTCGGCGTTTCGGCCGATCCGCACGCCCGCGGGGAGAATTGATTTATCGCGCCCCAGGGGGCACGGATCCACTGCGATGCGCGAACCCGTTTTGCGTCTGTCTCACCCCCGCTCGCGTATCCATCCTTCTCTGGTACAGTCGTGTGTACCCACGTGCTTATATACTTTGCCGAAGCAACCCCAAAGCGAGCCCCTGCAAGCGAAAGGCCGATTTCTTGCATAATGCAAGCACGCCCCGACACCTTTGCACAATATCGAAGCTGCTCTCGGCAACTATCCTGCCGATCGTAATTTTTATAGGTGCGAGGATCTCTTTTTGGTGGGGCTGGTGGAGCCCGACAGCGAGGATGTCGAAAGTGGCGAGTGTGTACACTTGTGGATGGGCGAAATAATGCGAGGTGCTCGCGGGGGACCGTCGAGCTTGCTTTTCTTGATACCTGAAGGGTTTTTTCGGGGGGATGTGCGTTCCGAGGTAAATTTTGATTGTACAGAGGATTGACTTTGTTCGAACGAGATTGGTAATTTGGTCGGGTATTGAGGTCCGAAGATTCGATATACGTCCAAAAGCTTGATACTTGATCAAGGTAGATTCTTATCACCTTTTGTCGTGGATTCAAATTAAACCTATCCGTAATTATCTTACAAAAGAACGTTGATGAAATCCATTATCCGTTTGTAATTATTTTCTCGGGATGCATCGGAAAATAAAATCCCTGTCAATACAAGGAACGCATTGCGGTCATGGATGCAGATATCGAATTTCGAGAGGGCAAAAAGTAACATTTTTCAAAGTCCCAATTTTTTCGATTTCCATCCTTTTTTCACCCAAACGATACTTTCTGATTGTCAGGGCGATTTCTCGATACCCGAGAGAATTCCCAAGATTTTTGCGTATAGTGAGTGTATAGTAAGTATTTGGATGTATCTAAAAGTCAACCAATGTTCTTGATCCTTTTTCAGACTTCGGAAAATCAGAAGTGGCGAATTTACATCTGAATTGTTGGGGTTCAAAGATAATTTCAGATGCGTGAATCTATACAAAACTTTTGAAGATTGAAAACTCAAAAGAGTTTGTGTCAGGGCTTGCATCTGGAAATAATAAGATCTCGGGAAGAATTGTTTTATAGAATGTTACAAGATCACATTAGTGGCTCATTTTCGTGATTCTTCTTTAGTTGCAAAGATATATTTGGCAATATTTTTCCTAACCTTGTAAATTGCTGGAATTTATACCGGGTGATTTTATGAGTTTGGAGTACAAATATGGTTGATTCCGTTGAAACTGCACTACAGGCTGTCCGGGTCCGGGAATCACGGGAAATAAAGTAACACTCCCAGTCTACTATTTTTCCATGGTGTATTCTGTCAAAAAGTATGTGGCACAATAGTTTTTAGAAAGATGATCTATCTCCCGTTGGGTTCAGGCAAGTATGAATACTCAAAATGTCCCAAGCGCGACTCTTGCACTTCATGCACCGTTAACTGGCCGTATCTTAAACATGTGCCATTGCAAATTACTCTAGGATGAACCAGTCATAAGTGAGAGCCAAGATAATAATAGTGTCCGAAGCGAGATCCGAAGTCGCCCCAGTTTACGGTACATGCCCCTCACATGAAATGATGAACAATTGATCTGTGTGGCGTGAAATCTCAATATCCGGTCATACTATAGTATATCTTTCACACGAAGGCAGATACAAAATTTTTTTTTGAGCGTGTAGTCATGGTCGAGATTGTGTCCTTTGGATTCTGCCAAATTCTCGAGGTATTCACTGAATCGCTGCTCAAACATTTCTTAGCAACCAGTATCATTCTGTACCGATTCGACTATCATCCAGAAAAGTCCAAGTTTAGAAATAAACCTTCACCTTCGTCAAAGATGGCGCATGGGATAAAGAGTTACCATTTTTGTATTGCAAAATAAGACTCATGAGTATCCTGGCTATAGATAGTAATCGAGCCTAATTTAACATAGGCGTATATCCCGTAAAAATTATTTTCAATACATCTTACCATGGAGGAGTATCCCCTATTCGGAAAACTTGATCGGTCATCACTTAAAATTATGAGACTCATTCTTTCGTCAAATGCTAGTATCGTGGCAAAACCTCGCAGAGTTTCGGAGTTCCTTCGGGCTAGGTCGCACCTAACGTGTTAAAACCGATGGAAATGTCGTTCAAATAAACAGAATTATGCCTAGAAACAGATTTTGAATGCATCTGAGGGCTCTCGTCAAAAATGAACTTTGTCCGACTGTCGAATATCGTGCAGTCTCAACGGAATCGACCATGTATCAAAATCTTAAGAGGGTCTTGAACCTATAATTGAACCTAAGATTCCGAAATATTGATCCTTCAACTTTTGACGATTTACACGGGAAAGATAGGGATTTCAATATTTACCTTAAATATCACGAAGAATAGAATAATAGAAAAATCTGACAAATTTCGACCTAATAAGTCATTATGAGAGAAGAATCCCCCTCCGATTGCGCAAAGATCATATATGAACCTGGGTTTGGAGATAGAGCTCCCGATATACAAGAAGATAGAATGACTTTCATCATGATCGGAGCAGTGTGAATGTGTGAAAAATGCAAAATTTGAACATTTTTTGAGGAAAAATTTTCGCACCAATACAATGCTTTCTTTTTAATAAAGTAAAACTGACAAGGAATTCCGCAAACCACATTTAGATTCATTATCTCAAAAATTAGTCATCTGAGGAATTTCATTTTTTTGAGAGAATTTCGGTCGAGATATTCAATGACATTTTTCAGCTAATACTCCGAGAAAAAAAGAAGAAAATCATGAGACTCATTAGGTTGGTGTCGAAAATATCTATCATTGACTATCAGTGCTGCGGTAATACTGGATTTTGAGAAGCAAAATCTGTGATACCCTCAGTCCCGTGGCGTGTAGACCTACGTGCTATAATCTCCTTGAAAGAGTACCTACATATCAAGAAAAACATTTATTAAAGATTAATCGTTAATAACGAAGTAGTACTTGAAGTTTTAGAAGGTCATCAATACCAAACCCTGTCACGAATGTGCAACTCATAATGATACTCTTGCGTTTGGGAATGGAGGGAATACTTTCAAAGCGAGCCCATATGACAAAAGTGTCAAAGTATAAGAGCTCGTCGTGACATTCGTATTTCCTGGAACTCGAAAAATTAATGACAAACGAATAATACTCCGTAATTATGAATTCCACAGAGCTTCTGTTGTCTATATATATATTTTTTTTTTTTACACACTTACAAAATAGATATCCTTCGTATGGAATGGATATTAGATGGATTATTTACATTTTTACATACAATTATTTAGAAATATACCCGAACTTGCGGCTAATCTTTCTTTTCATATTTCAGCTTATTTTTGAATTTTTTTGGGTTAAATCCATATGCTTTCAATCTCTCTGCACTCAATGATGCTACTAGATCTACCTCTTTCGTTTTTTCTTTCTTCTTCTTCAATTTTTTGTAAAGCAATTTCCTCTGCTCTTTCTTGGTAAGAGTTGGTTTGATTCCAGCCTTAGCGTTTTCGATATTAATTCCTTTCAAATGAGTAATTTTCTTACGTTTTGAGTGAGTTATACTGGACTTGGCAGTTGAATCTTTTTTCTTTACTTCATTTTCTTTCGTTTTCAGGGGACTGGTGTCACTAACGACAGACGCAATTTGTTGCACTTGGCAATCACCATTTTGAACAACATCTTTGTTCTTGATTGCTTTCTTATTCTTATGTTTCTTTCCCGTGGGACTTGACTTCTCACTTCCTTGATTCAGCTCCTCAGCTTTCCTCTTCGTGCCTTTCTTGTTCTTGGCTCCCGATGGCTCAGCAACCGTTCCATTTTGTTGATTTTCATGAGCGTGTGGTACATTGTTTGAAGATTTTTCGGATTTGCTAGATTGAACATCTTTGGCTGATTGAACATCCTTGGCTTCGCCAGCCTTCAACTAAAATCAAAATCAAATTCCATTTTTCAGACGCTCTAGTCTTCGAGTGTTACTATCAATTTTTTTCATTGCTAACACTTACCTTTTTACGATTTCTTTTCCGCTTTTTCTTCGCATTTTGCTCACTATTTGTAGGCGTTACATTGATAGTCTCAGATTTCTCCTCAGGAGTGCTTTATAACAAAGAAAATGTAGAATATTGATTCACTTGATCTGCCATGAAGTGATGGTATTCTAAATCAAGACGGATACTTACTCATACAAACTTTTCAAAATCTTCCTCTTCAGAGTTTCATTGGCAGCTTTTTGTTTATACATTTTTAAATCATTCAGCTCTCTGTGTTCGGGTTTGTATTCAAGAGCTTTTTTCAAGGAACACCATTTATTCAGTTCTTTGTCATCTGCCATCAAAATCTAGAACGAAAGAACAAAAGAAGGCACATGAATTGACACATTGTAGATAAAAGAAGATATGAATTAGTAAGTCGTGACATAAATTCTAAGTACAGAATATCTAATTCACCTCTTCTACAGAAAGACCATAGTCATTGGGTACTACTTGTCTATACTTGAATCGGCACGGTAAGTCACCAATCATATCTTCGTAATCAAGAGCATAGTACTGATCGTAATATTCTTGATACGAGGAATGCTGTGATGGATCAAATTTTGGTTTCTCCTGAGAAATCATTTCAGCAAACTTGCTGCGTCTTCTCCTTTTTCGTTTCTTCGTAGATTCTATCAAACCGCTTTGGAGATCTTTTTTTCCAACGTATTCAGCGTCCATCTATTGTAAAGATAGAAAAATCTGTCAATACCTATTCGTACAAAAAATTCTGAGGGAAATTGAAAAAAGGATGATTCACACTAACATTGAAATCTGGATCCTCGCAATGTTGTGAATTTTCACGAGGAAAGTCGTCGCGAGTAAGGTCCTCATTCATGGGGTCGTAATTATCCCAGTTCGAATCCAAGCACAATTCTTCATCGATTTCCGGAAACTCTGGTTTCATATCGTCTTCTTGATCAGCATAATATTCATCATTGAAAATTTGACTCATTTTTTTGTCGTATTCATCAGGATTGAAGTCTTCTTCAAAGTCCATCATGTTAAATTGTAAATCATCATTTCCTAATAGAAGAATGTTGAATCATTAGTAAGTGCACATTAGAATTGATCCAAACAACAAGTGTGAACTGACCAGTTATCTCTTTGAGCTTTTCAATTTTTTCTTCAATTTCTTTTCTCTTGAAAGCTTTTAATTGTTTAAGCTCTTCTTGTTTCCTGATTTTCTCTTGTTCCTTACGAGCTTTCACTTCTGCCCTCTTCTGAGCTCTTCTAGTATCCTTTTTTCTCATTGAGTTTTCTAATGTTCGAGGATACCTGAAATCATCAATATACAGATGGATCGATAAATTAATATTCTAATCACAAAGCCTTATTGGCAAAGAGTGCTCTCACCTTTTGATGAAATCTTGATCAGGCTCCTCAAATCTAAAATTAAATTTGTGCTCGAATTCTTCTTGTTTATTGATATTCTTTTCATCCTCTGATAAATTCTCATCTGAATCGTGAGCTATATGATCGTAACTAACGCACGTGGATTCTTTATCGAGAAATTTTCTATTCAATATATAATCACGAAGAAATTTCTCATTTTTATCCAAATTTGGGTCAGTCCAGAAATCCTTTAGAGGTTTCAGGTCCTTTTGTTCTTCTTCATTAATATCTTCTTTTTGACCCTTCAACCACTCCTTGTAGTCACTATCTTCCTAAAGCATTTGAGAGAATCACATTGCATTACATAATAATTCATCTACCTTCTATTAGTTGAAAGTAAAATAGTCATCGAAGAATAGTATTACTGCCATGTTTAGAGAAGAATAGAGGAAAGAGCTGTATCAATCTACATTCAAGAAATGGTACAGCAAGAAATAGGTTCTTACTTTTTGGATTTCTTCCTCAGTTTTTGCTTTAGGCTTTAAAAGATCATCTTGATCATCTTCATTCAGCAGTACTGTTTTGAAACTGTTTTTGAGTTCTTGTTGTTCTTGTACATATGTTGGATTATGTGTCATATCTTTCCCTTCATTTTCATCCTCGCTATCACTAAACTTCCCTTGCCTTTCAACAATAATCTTGCGTTCATAGTCCCGCAAAGATAATGATTTTTCTTTTTTTGATTTTGATTGAACTTTTTTTTGTACATATTCTGATTCTGTTTCACGAAAGAATTTCACGCTCTTGTTATAAATCTTTGGGTTTTTACTCTTAAGACAAGAAAGAGCCTTAAAGAATGATTTCTCAAACTCCTCGGGAAGTACCTGCAAATGTGATAATTTTAATGAAAATTTCCTCTACTCTGAGAATTTCACAGCTCTATAAGAACCATTTTCCTCAGATAGAAATTTAAGATGGATTCAATTGAGGGGTGATTCAGTTTCCAGGTTCAGTCAATATTTGATAATGACCTCTATTGGAATTGTTTACTATAGATCACCCATCCAGAAGATAACAATAAATATGTCTTGACAAATTTTGCAACAAGATAGGTTTCTTTCACTGGATAAATAATACATGACTTGAGAATATATCAGAACTGATCCATCTGTGAGTTTTGAATAGCATTGCAAGGTCAATTGATACATTTCTTCTGAACATTACTGAGAAATACAAAGTGATCTGAATTAAAGGCTGTTCTCCAGTCAGCTGAAAGTTTGAAAAATCCTGTAAGCATAGATTCTCACCTCCCCCTCATCATCAGTTGATGATCCACTGGATTCTTCAGGATTTGACAGAAGTTCTACATCTTCTCCATATCTAGCTTTCACTAAATCAAAATATAAGCTTAATATAGATTGCGATATATATTATTATCTCGTGCTCGAAGTAAAAATTGTGATCACACACATTTATGAAGCTCTTCTTTCTGCCGCCAATTGTCGTAGTTCTTTGCATACTCAGTATTCACGTTCAACTCTTGATCAGAATTAGAATCTTCTGCTTGGAACAATTTCGACATTTTTTGCCGGTAATTCTCTAAACCACAATGATTTGCATTATTGTTTTCTCACAAAATCTTCAGCATTTGGTGGAAACAAACTGTTATAACCTCTATCAAACAACAAATCATGTGGACTACCTGGCCGCACACTGCCGCATCACATATATGTGGATCGGAGTGTTCGGAGCAGACCAGAGCAGACGATTAGTGCTTGACGAGGCCGACCCGGATCAGGCCCAACAAGGCCCATAGTCGCCACTGAGCTGTTATGGCTCACATTACGCTCTGATTTTGAAATGTTCGCCTGTTTTACAATATTGGAATGCAAAGTTCCTTTCAAGCTTGAAATATCCTTCAGTTTTTCAGATATTAGAATTCAGCCGGTGGAATTCCTCATAACTTAAAACATCAACTTCTGATTCTTTGTAACCAAAGTGAGTTTTCTCTGTGATTATTTCTCATCTAGATTTTAAACTATATTGTATACTTTCTGTGCTGCAGACTTTTGAAAACAATGAGCATATTACAATGCTGCAGAGGCAGGATACAGATTCCTTTTATCACAAAAATGTCACTCCGAGGTTACCTGAAAGTTTCAGAGCAAATGGAGTTGTTACTGAAGAAGACTGATCAGATGCCTCGAGATTATCAACTTGTATATAGGGAAGTACATACAAGGATGCCAAGCTTTATGTATCATTGTGTTAATTTTCTTTCATGCACCACAGTTGCAACAATAGCAGTCATGATTTATAAAGAAAAACCATTTTTTACTGATGAGGGTATTGGGGCAGATAAAGGCATCCCAATAGTTTTTGGAAATCCAGCACAAACAGCAGTGCTTTCAATATTTGGTGCATTTATTTTTTATATTGCACAAGTGACTCGAAAGCGGTATCCAATGAGAATTTACTATAGTGATAAGAAGAAGGCCTACAGAGCTATATTTATAGGAAAGATACCTTTTACACACGAATTCTATGAGTTCCCAAGCGAGTCAATGACTTGCTACAGGGATACAATAATTCCTTGGAATAAGGTATTATTTAATGCAAATGGTCGTAAGATTTTTCTGTTTGAAGATAAATTCAGAGCAAATAGTGACTTTTATCATATGTTGATACCTGGTGAATTCATTGATTAATTTAAATTGTTTCATCATCATTCTAATATATTGGCAAGTGATATTTCAGAAGATATTTGATGCAATCATTAATATAATTGATCTATTCAAATCCTTTTTATGCTTTGATATTGCACAATATTAAAGTGAAAGTGAATACAGTTGTGACTTTTCCATACATGTTAATTATTTGTATCATTCATACAATTGTAATTCAATGCAAAACATTAAATTCATCATAGTTGGTCATAAGGAATTATATCCTTATTCTCCATTGCACCCTAATAGGAGAGTGAAGAATGAAAAATGCTTAACAATAATTTATTTTGACCTGTGGTATTCACAATTTTCACTTTATTTACAAATTAGTTTCATTATAAAACAAACATCATACAGCGCATCATACAACATACTTGCAAATCTGCTCATAGGGAACTTTTTTGAGCAATTTCCTGGTTTCTTTCAACTCAACATCTACACAGAAGTCATCTATTCTAACTCTTTCAATGATAGCAACTTCACCCTTGTACTTGCCCCACAAAATCATAACTTCTCTACCCACACAAGGGATGACAGTTTCTAAGTGTTCTTGATCAATCTTGATTAGATGCCCCTCTACATCTGGTGGGCTCTTTAATTGAACTTTTCCAACAAAATTTTTTGAGTCGACAATTTCAGCTACAGTTCCTTTTGCTTTGTAATACTTCTCTCCCAAAGATTTAGTGATGATTTTAACAGAGAGACCTTTCCATAGCCAACCTTTACTTTTATCATATTCATCTTCAGAACTGTCATCTTTTCTAGACTTTTTGGAGGATTCACCAGATGATGAAACTTTTCTTTTCAATCTTGATGCATCCTTGGACCTGTTGACACTAATTGTGCTTTGTTCACCATCACTCAAAGGTTCGTCTTTAATTGAAGAGATTCCAGGTTCTAGTTTTTTTAATGACAGTACTGGTTTCACAGGGAGGACTTTGGGTTTCAGTTTAATATCAAGAACAAGTGGAGTATCATCATTTGGTCTTTCAAGAGGCTGTTTGAATTCTTCTGTTCCAGCTTCATTGGTTTTGCCTTTTTTTACTTGCTTTTGAATGAAATCCATCATTCTTTCTTGATCATCTTTGTCCATTTTCTCTTTCTTCTCCTTCTTTTCCTGAGCAGCTATGGTCTCAGGGTCTCTGTCTATATATGTAATAAACCATCCTTTTTCAGTCTCGTCAACAACACATTTACCAGTTCTACCTAACCATTTGACAAATGCAGTAAGAGTGAGCCACATCGTTGAATTCATGTGAATATGGTTTCTGTCAGTGATATATTCTTGATAAACTCTATTGGCTGGGACTCGTTTGGTTCCAAACTGTCTCTTCAAAAGGTTCAGGTAACCTTGAGAAAACTCTCTAGAAAACTGATCCATGTATTTGCTAGCATTGTCAGCAAAGAGTAGAAGTTGTCTATGATGAGATTCTGACATTGTGTGGCACTTGAACCCATTTTCGTCTCTGCATTGTTTTTGACACATCTGACAATACCATCTCAGTTTCTGGAGACCCTTAGCCTTGATTTTGTTGGCAATATATTTGGGCGTCCCGACCTCGTGTTTACCCATCTTCTCAAATCCGTAATAATAACAGAATTGAGAAAGATTTCATCAAACTATTTGACTGACAGCAAATTTGATAATGTTACGAGAAGAGAAGTCTTTCTACAACGTAGCAAGAGCGGAAACTTTCGATCATATTCGTTCACACGAGATAGAACTCCGATTACAATTTTGCCCTGAATTTTGTGACATTTCAAAGTTACAGCCTGCGAAATCTGCTAAATATTGATTGCAGGTCGCAAATTACGCTGAGGTAGAATGAAATAAATCACTTTACTACATTTCACAAATGACGACACTGAACAACTAATAACACCAAGTATAACCTGAAAGTTTTAATTTTGGGAACATTTGACTCACATAGGGACCCCAGCAGCTTTGTTTACCGCGAAATTTGAAAAGTTGACAGACGCTCGTCACCTGTTGCGTGTCTCTCCTCAAACATTTTATGTTGAGATGTTTACAAAAATTCAAGCAATAAATCGCACGAATTTATTTTTGTAGATAGATAAGTATATCAAGTGGGGAGTGGATGAGTATTTCCACCCTTTTTACATTCTAATTTTCAGAATATAATTTCTATTGACGTAATTTATACAGGACAAATTTTAGCAAGTATCAGGTACACCTTATAGTAAAACTTTAATTATGCATGAAAAATCTACATTACATTGATGAGGTACTCCATCCCACATAATACACTATTTGGTTCATTAAAATATAACTTGATAGTACGAATAGCACCCATTCTTAAAACTTCAAGAGTTGGTGTATGCTTTGGGATACTTTTGAATATGTTCCTCTAGCTTGTGCATTTGTTTTTTGATATGATCAGGTATTTCTTGATATACATCAGAAAATAAATCTTTGAGGGGTGGTTTTGGAAGTGATTCTGCTTTGATTATGGCATCCATGATTTTTCTCTTACATTCCTTTATGAACTGTTTCTCCTCATCTTGATTCCATGAATTAATACTTTCCAAGTAATTCCTGAGTCTAATAATTGGTGCTGATTCCATGTGCTTATTAATCTCCTGAACTGAACGATATGATGTGCTATCATCTGATGTACTATGGTGACCTATGCGATAAGTCATTGCCTCTATAAGGACTGGTTTTTTCTCTTCTACAGCAAACTTTCTAGCAAATTTTGTTGCTTGGTATACAGCCACAACATCATTCCCATCAACTCGTATAGTGTTTATTCCATAGGCTGGACCTCTGGCTGCAATACCATCACCACCATACTGTTGGTGACCAGGAGTTGAAATAGCATACCCATTATTACGACAAATAAAAATCACAGGGCTGCTTAAAATAGATGCAAAATTGAAGGCAGCGTGTGCATCTCCTTCACTAGCTGCTCCTTCTCCAAAATAGCAAGCTACACAGGCCTTCTTTTGCAAAAATTTCAAGCTGTAAGCAGTGCCAACAGCTTGTGGTAGTTGAGTGGTTAATGGAGATGAAATAGTGAAAAAATTATGTTTCTTTGAACCATAGTGGACTGGCATTTGCCTCCCTTTACCCTTATCCCGCTGATTACCATAACACTGATCTATGAAATCTTGGAACTCAAATCCTCTCCACATCAACACTCCACTTTCTCTATATTGTGCATATACCATATCTTCTTTGGACAATCCTGCTGCTGAACCAATCTGAACACCTTCCTCGCCAAAATTTGTCATGTAAAATGAGATGCGACCCTGGCGCTGGGATTCATATAAAATGCTGTCCATTGTTTTGAGTGATATCATAGTTTTGTACATGTTCAAGAGTGAATCTGAACTTATCTCATCTCCATGTATTTTAGTCGATTCATGCAATTGATCATTATGGAGCACTCTGAAAATAGGGAAAGCAGGATAATCTGCGGCAGTGATGAATGATAATTCGCTGGTATAGTTAATATTTGGCTCCTCATTATTTTTCTTGCAATAAAATGCACTCCCCTGCTTGGCTAATCGGCACTCACTGAATCTACGTAGAATTTTCAAAGAAAACATTCTAGAATAAGTATCTATTACGAATTTAATTGCATTATTATTTCACGCAACTGTCGAATAACTAGCCGAATTCGGAGAGTTTCCACGTTTCATCACTGAGACACGCAATGATATTGCTGACACATCTCATCGCTGATATCGCGCTGCTCGCGCAGTGGTTACAATGGTAGGGGAATATCGAAGTAAACGATCGTGAATCAAGTCATTCGAATGAGCGGTATGTGAACGTCGAATCGGTCGGATCAGTGCATGTAAAATTATGCTCTTTTAAACTGTAATGAGTGAAAAAATGAACTATCGTCACTGCTGCAGAAATTAATACTCAAAGTTTTTGGAGAATTTCCCATCCTAACAACCAAAAGAGTGGTGCAGTCACGGAAATTGATTTAAAATGTTATAAAGAGATACGGAGGCCAAACAGAAAATTATTCAAAATTTTGGAATACCGTTTCATGGGGCTACTTTGTAACTTTTTCCGCATTTTTTGAACCAATTTATGTCGTTCAATATATGCGTGAACCATGTTTTCTGCCACTTAGCACATTTTTTACATCTGTATACCCTATTGGAAATATTTTTATGTCGGACCGTTACAAAGAACGTTATCACGATTCTTTGTGCGGTTTTGTTATAACGTTATTGGACTTTCGGGGTCCCAACTCGTTTTTCACGACGGTTGTCACGACGCTCATCATGACCGCCGATCGTGATTTTGCTCAAGTTTTTGGATGTTCGGGAGGTACCGGGGTTGCAGATCCAAAACCTCGTCAAAACTCAAAAACTAAGACAAAATCACGACCGACGGTCGTGACACTAATCGTCGTGATAAGCGTCGTGACAACAGTCGTGAAAAACGAGTTGTGATCACGAAAGTTCAATAACGTTATAACAAACCGCACTAAGAATCGTAATCACGTTCATGTAACGGTCCACCATGGAAATATTTTCAGTAGGGTGCTTTCGATTGTTTATAACTGCCATTTCCAAAAGACTGATTTTTGAAGCGGAAAATATCTACCCTGGAAAAATTGACCCATTATATGAACACTTTTTGGACTAATATCGCGTATACTGCAGCGCCAAATTCCGTCGGGGTGTCGTCATCTTCAAGCATCATTACATTCGGGTATTTTCTCTTTCTGAAAGTGTCTCATTAGCTATCATCCAACAAAAGATACATAATCATCAACCATAGTTCCATCAAATAGGCCATGGAGAGAGCTTTCAAAATGCGCCAAGAAAAACTCTTATTTATACGTCTGGGAGTCGAGTTATGTCGATTTTACGGCAAAACAGGAATGGTGACTCGGAAATATCGAACCGGGCAAGTTGAATTGCTCTATATATGCAGCAGCTAAAGATGCAACATAACTTTGTACCAAAGTTACCCATCACGTTGTAACATTGTTACATTCTTTTAAACGCTCATAACTTCGCACAGAAACATCTGAACGGCGTGTAGTAGTTACGAGCTGAAGAGAGATAAAAATTACAAAAAGGATAACATAAGATTCGTCATTTGGAGGTACCAATATTCAGTCTTACACATACATTGATTAGAATTAAATCTGGCCTCGGACGGCACAGTTCTATCCTATACCAAGTAAAACGATTTCGACATCAATACACACTGGATTCATTGTCGATCGAGACATTACCATATTGATGGTATGTGAGAGATACGAAACACACATTATAGCTTGCGAGCATAAATGTTGGATTTCGATTAATTTGCCGCCTGTAATCTAATGAAATTGTTGGTAAAACCTCCTGCGTAATAATATACGAAATCTGGAACTAATTTGAAAGTTAACCCGAAACTCTCTGATTGTTGTGCTTGTGACTCAACAAGGAATATATTCTCGAACAAAATAATCCGGGAAAACTATGTGCCAAATATAAGTTTTTGAAATCGTAAACCATCTTTACATTCAAGGACGACATTGTTATCCGTATAAGACGGTTTCTGGATACCTCTTTACAAGAGCAGAGTAACTTTTAGCCCTCGTGTTTCATCTTCAGACTTTTTTCGCCTTCCTGTATAATGTAATCCAATATTTGGAAGTTTAGAAGAACGAATAAAGTGCTGAAATCTTCACGAAAAAAGTACCAAAAGGTCTTAACGAGGCTGAAAAAAACAAAATATGCAATGGAGATGTAAAAATCGAACTCGAGATCATCTTTTGACATCCAAATTCGAATATAATGTATTTTTGAGATTGTCGCTCCATAATTCGATCTTATTCATGGCGCATTTTATAGATCTTGAGTCATAATGAAAGTCAGAATGATTTTCGAATATCCTGCATAATCCATTGTCAGAAAGCGGATACCTATGATAAAGCTGGACCACAGATTACTAATGTAGGGAATGGTACCTTTTCACAAACTTCGGTAAGCAAAACCGAGGGTAACGAGAGATTTCTTGATTTATATATATATATGAGCCCATGTTAATAAGACCCAATAATACCTTGTCCCAAGATTATAAAATTTTCTTTGCTTACACTACCGGTCAATAGTTTAAGCTCATGCACCCGAAAAACTTTTTTATTCATCTTCACAGTTCGATAAGTCGAAGCCAGTTTGTCGTAGAGGATTTTTACTCAGCTCATTTTGAAGCTCTAAACGTGAACTTTCAAATGTATCATTGCTATGTTCGGGCTAATGCATCAGATTTGGTCTTTATGAGAAGGAAAAAGATCCAATTTTCACGATTTCTACAGGTTTCCTTGGCCCCCTACATTTTTTAGAGAAATCATTGGATCAGAATCAAACCAAAGCCGTTTGAAAGCAAGAGCTTTTGAATCCGTTTTTGAAAGTCTTTCTCAGTCTTCCCTAATCGGAGATATGTGGCTTTACTGAGAGAATATTTCTCTCTAGAAAAGTAACCATAATCCAGGGATGACGAAAAAATGTATGATTCGAGGGCTAAAACTTCCCTCTGAGGAAAGAGCTCAAACTTTTTGAGGGAAGAGGGATCTTCCTTCAGAGAAATAGCCACATTGTACACTATGACGGGCTTGGAAAGACTTCCATACACAGATTTAAAAGCTCTTTAGTCGCCGTTTCAAACGGTTTTGGTTTGATTTTGATCCAATGATTCCTCTAAAAGAATATGCATAGGGCCAAAAAAACCTGTGGAAGTCGTAAGAATTTGAATTATTTTCATCTCATATCACTCAAATCTGATTCATTATCTGGAAAATAGCCATGATACATCTAAAAGTTCATGTTCAGAGCTTCAAAATATGAGCTAAGTAAAAGCTCTCTACGGCAAACTGCATGGTCTCGAAATATTTAACTATGAAGATGAATGAAAAAATTTTCATGAATCGTCTTGAACTTGAAAGGACCAAGGAAAGATGAATTATTCTCATTATCGCCCAATATATGAGGTAAAAAAAGAAGAACTATTAGGTAATAGATCACTCCTATAAGGTTTTCTAATCAAAATTCTGTGAAGCTTTAGCATTCACCAAAAGAGTTGTCACACACATCCGAATCACGGATTTTGCTGAAACTTTGGATATTGTTTTCGAAATTGTCTTCCTTTTGGTGCCAAAAGATGAAATCCAGAGCAGTAGAGTCTATTTCCCAATGACTTTTGAGAATTAGGCCAAAACACTGGCATTGCAAGTATATCTATAGATGTCACATTTTAACATGGGCCTATAATATGATTTTAGGCTATATCTCGGAAATCACTGTAGCGGCTTTGGGTTTCACCTTTTGGCACCAAAAGTTTAGACTATTCCCAAAGTTTTAGCGAAATCCGCTCGGAAATCCGTGATCCGGATGTATTATGACATTCTCCTGGTCAGTCGATTTTTGGCCTGCATCATCAAGAGCATGATGATTTTTCCGGGAGATTTCATAATTTTCAATTGTCTTATTCAATTTTTTAAAAGGAAAGAATTTCGAGTATCCCTGGTGAGGTGCTCATGGGTAATGTTTAGGGAATCTGTAAATCTTTAAAAGCTATCAGTATAGATTGTAGCGACCTATTTCTAGTTCAGTATTGGGGAGAATCTTTGGAGGAACAAAATGCTCAGAAATTCTTACAAAATTCCATCGGTGCTGATATATGAGATGC
>JAPYYZ010000674.1:0-21849 GCA_030522705.1 Eretmocerus eremicus
CCCGCCTGGGTTCCGGACACTTCTCAATTTGAACGAGCACCTGGATCGGACGCGTTTTCAATCTTCTCTCACAAAATAGATATTGCGTCTAGAAATATTTTGTCTTTTGTAAAGTCGTTCTATCGATGCCCTCTTTCGATGCCATGCGTCACATTTTTTTTCTCCGCCGCATGCAAGTTCTCTATTGTCCACAATGGACGCATTTACTTCTGACCCATATACAACCGAGGTCGTCTTCAGATATGTCTCTCTCCGTGAGTGAATGTCATCTGCATGGACATTTACGTAATCTTCTGGATTAATGCTCCTGTTAGGTGCAAATCTACTCATACAACAATTTCCGTCAGCGTGGACGTTTACAAAATCCTGGGTACCAGCCCAGATTCTGGCAAACCTCCCCTGAGAGTGCGATCACACGCGGGTGATCGCAAAAACCCCTCGTTCTTCCGCACCATTACCCCAAACATCGATAGAATCTACTCATAACAACCAAGTCCCGAATGCGTTCCACCCAAACATCAACGTACCCTTCCTCTAGTCCCTACTATCTCTAAAACACACTAAGCCCGATCTTTGCTTGCGAGGGCGCCGGAAAAAAGTATACCCACTTACCGTGTCCTGATCCGGGGTTCATTAATTTGACAGTCTTGTCATATCTACCCATTTGATATCCACGTCGGCATCCACATACTGCCGAGAGTATCAAACTAACTCTTCAGACCTGGAAGGAGGGTCGGAAGATATAGCTCTCGACCTCGGAACAACGGACGGCTCCTCTTCAATTTTCCCTCTTCTTTGGTAGAAGAGGGCTCTCAAGTGAATTGCGTTCGCAACTGCACTAAAACTTGCCAAATTCTCTAAAGCTGACTCTGAGCTTGAGTCAGACAGCCCAATACCCGGCGATAGTTCTTCTCTTTGCAAGCTCGAACACAGTTCACGAATCGGTCCCTCATTACCGTCCTTGCTCAAGCTGATCTCTTCTCTTCTATGCCGCAGTAGCTTAGTCTCGGAGAGCCGGACTCGGTCGTATCCATGCATCAGAACGTGTACGCAATAGAAGAACTTATCTGATTCCAAAAGATAACCGCAATCTCTTTCTCACCACCACTCTTCGATCTTCGTTCCTTCTCCGCATCCTAGGGAATAGCTATGAGATATTGGTGCTCCTCCTGACAGGTGTTTGGATTAGCATCCTCGGGAGCTCACTGGAAGCGATCTCTCCTCATCGATCGGGCTCCACGAATGGGGCACAGACGGGAGCCCCAGTCTCCCTCAATTCCCCCAATCCCTCTCAACATTTGATAAGAATAACTTCCAGAATGAGCCTGGTTAGGTTTACGAAAAGGTATAATAACTTATATAACTATCCATATTTCAATTATCACTTCAGATCACGACGTAAACTCAATGGCCCCTCTGGCAGTTGCTGATGACGATGTCAGTACTTCTAAGAGGGGAGGGATGTTACAGACGGCCGCTTCATATAGCATGAGAATTTCTTGAGACGAGTCGCTGCGTCGTGCGTTTGCTGGTGGCGACTCAACGGCGGGGTGCGGAAAGGATGTTTTGTCTTCCACGCGTCCGGCCTGGGAGTCGGTGGACCGCGGTGTAGCTGAACACGTGTGGTTCGAAGGAAGACACGAAGAAAAGAAGACGTGAGAGAGGTGAGAGAAGTGGGAGACGGTGGCGCGAAGGGACGGCAGTGATCGCTCGCGGAGCGGCGTGCTGCGGCAGTTTGGCGGCGGCGGGGCTCCGAGGCCCAAAGACAAGCCACAGAGTGGGGTAGTTTTCCGAGGGAGATGCTCCGGCTGATGGAGTTCTCCGGGAGACCCAGGTAGTACCCAGCCCTTAGGTTGATCACGACCCAATACCGTCGAAGGGAATCGACCCCGGCGCTGGGCTGGACCCACCGGTGGAGTAGGCCAACGGGTGACGGATGCGCAGGACGACGACGTTCAACCCGGGAAACCGCCGAGCCCAGGATCATCGGTCGTCGCTAAGAACGGCTGAGAGTAACCACAAGGGGCGTCTCAGCGAATCGCGAGGGCGTTCCAGGTATGCACTCTCTTTGACCTTGTCTCCCCCTTCGCGAAACTTTTCATGATAGATATTTTCGGAGATTCTGGTTCCATAGTTGCAACAGGAAAAAAAAATTCCCAATTTTATCAGCCGGAACATTAGAACACCGACTGGCCGTTAGTTCTCCCCCGCCTTTTTGACTTCAACAATACATTTCTCTGCTGGAAAAGCTAGCCGTAGAGCGGATATGATGGATGAAGATCCTAGTTTTCCATCGAGTAATCAAATCAGTCATTCCTTAGAAGAACAGCTCTATTCCTCCTTCATCTCCACCATACTCTCGCAAAATATCAGACGCGGTTCCGTCGCTTAAAATAGGAGGGACGGGAGTCCTCTATAGGGCTCCAACGGTAGAAGAATATAGTTTCCCTCTAACAAGTAGCGGACCAACCTTGCGAATCACGGATTTGGCCAAAACTCTGGGAATCATCTTGTTTCGGTGAGAAATGAAGATATCCTAGAGGGTTTAGACCAATAGGCCCTCTGTTCCGAGATACAGCCAGGGACATTAGCATTGCTAGTATACCTATACATATGAATTTTTAACACGTGCCTATACTGTTTTTCGGAACAGAGGACCTATTGGTCTAAACTCTCTGAGATATCCTCATTTCTCACCAAAACAAGATGATTCCCAGAGTTTTGGCCAAATCCGTGACCCACAAGGTTGGTCCTCTACTTGTAAGTGAGAATGATACAATCGCATAGAGCCGGAAACATACACGTTTAAAGATTGGAAGACCCGTCGATCCTTTCTAGGGCACATGGATTTGGTAACTTGGAATTTTCCTAAATTTGAAACAGTTGTATCTTCGGTTCTACTGCATCAAATTGACTTCAGCTTGGCTCATTTCAACGAAGATTTTATCGGATATTGAGGAATATTAATTTCAGACCCGCTGAATGATGGACATGCGCAGGAATAACCATTCTCTGAAAAAGGAGGTGCTCTTAAAAAAGCTGGTCGCTCATCTCCCTCAAACGTCCGTATACAATCGGGGATTGAACATATCACCAAAATTCTCCTTAGGGTCGATGGAGCACTTCATGGAGAATTTTATCCCAGAGGTTGGGTGACGAAAAGAAAAACGAATTCTTGGAATCTGACTCGGAATTTGACGTTTCCATAAAGATGGTTCACGTAAAACACTGTAGCTGATAGCCGAAACACGATAGAGGCACTAACAAAAGTGCAAATTGTAGGTCTTGGAGTGACTTTAGGAGCCTCTTCTGTCAAATTCAATCATCTTCTAGCTGGTTGGGAGTAGATTGTTTTGAAGATGATGCAAAGACCGCAGAAATTCGCTTTTCGCAATTGGGTCCTCCGGCCCACTTGGCTCAATAAAACAAGAATGGAAACTCCTTCCCAAAAGCACATGTTCTACCAAAAAATGCGCCCAAGTACGTTCCAAAAGGTCAATTTGGATGGTAGCTATAAATTTCGGGGAATACGCTGAAAAGAGGCTGAAAATAGGCCTTTTTGGGCCCTAGGACACCCTGGGGGTCCCGAAAAGATGGTTCTGTACTATTTCTAAATAATACAATCGGAAGAATTCTTCCTCGGATATTCCTCAGACCCGCCTGGTGACGGGTTTTTTCAATACGCTCCGGCGAAAACTAAATTCATGATACAGGTGTCCTGCAGGAAGGATTAATTGCGTTCCCTTCCGCAGGCGCACTTTCACACAAGTGAATTATCGAACATTCCATCTTCCTCGCGATTTGTTTTACCGAATGCCCGTGTATCTATAGCTGTTTGCGGAGTACCAAAACAACATCTGTTTGGAGCGGTTTTGATGACGAATTCAGCCTTTGACTAGGCCACGAAACCGCATCGGAGAACTCTTATACACACGAAATTCTGCCCAGTGTCCCATGTTCCGTTTCAGCGTACATCACGCATACCAATGTAGCATCGCTGCGGTCATGTGACTCGAGCTTGTATCGGCGCTGTTTGTGTTAGTAGAGCCCCACATGCATAGCTCGAGGGCCTCGCACGATCAGCCCGATTGAGCATTATGATTTCATTTGCAACTCGCCGATTCTCTAATTCTACTCGTCGGAACGCTTTCGAAATTTCTCACAATACTGTCAAATATCTCCACCCACTCACAATGCAGTCGAAAAGTTCGTATGGATGTTCGGATAGTAAGGAATAAATCGAAATTCCCCTAATAGTTTTCACCCGGTTTTCAAATCGGTGAAACGCCGTGTCAAATCGATCGCGAATTGAATATGCATTCCTTGGATGAGAATATTTGGGTAAAGGATTATGTGTTCTGCGTACGTCTGAAATGTCAGGATATCATCAAAGAATGTTTCTTGAGTCAACAGTATCTAGTAACGAAACAGAGTATAGCTTGAAACAAGCTCCGCGGACTCTTAAATGAAGGTGATAACTGTCCCTGCAAATGTATTAATGGGATGAGTGTCAGTCACAGCCATTCATGTGAATTAATTTTGATAAATGATTCGACCAGTAGAATGATGTAATTGAACAAGATAACAGAGAATTCAAGCAAGCAGACTGCTCATCTCTGTGGTTGGAAAAAATCCCATATGTGCATGTGCAGAAAGAGAATGGGAACTAAATAGCTTGCATAGTTTTAGACATCAAATCCTCGCCACTGTCATGGAGTACAGCTGTGCAAGATATCCAGTGCACTGTAGCTGCATTCAATGAGAGCGTAATATGTCGACATCAAACTTTAGCGTCCAATTTTCTGAAAATTGCTCTCAAGAGATGTTGTTCCGGTACTCAACAGACATCAGCAGAAAGACGGACGTTCGGCAGAACAAATCACGGGAAAGGTAGAATATTGGTTCATCCGCGGATGCGCATATGCAAAGGACCATGTGTACTCCTCTCTGGACACCCGTATTATTTATATTAAAATGACCGAGTGACATCGATTTGAACGAGCTCCAGAATCGGGGGCCTCTTCCAGACGCTCAAGAAAATACTGAATGACCTCGAAAAATCAATTGTATTAGGACTTTGGCGTCGATAGTATCAACTACATATTGGCATGAGAATGTTTGTTGATGGTAGTTCTTTATCAACAGTGAACTTTTTTGTCCGGGTCATTAGTTTCTTTCTTCACGAAGTATATAGAAAAGTATCACTTGACTATAGAATGTCTATGATTACATTATTGGATAGGTATAGAGGGATCCTTGCCCTAATAGGTGATTCAGATCTGCAAGAGAATTCGGCAAAAAGAAAATTGTTTTCTTTCGCCTGACACGAGCCACATGTAGGCCTTACAGAGCTCGAAAATTGTCATTTTCATCCTCTATTATCACAGTACGTATATTCTCAAATTCTCAGAAGAACTTACGACCCTGAAACTCGAATCCTCATCAATTCAAGTATGATCATTCACATGTCAATTTGAAAATCTATCAATCTCAACCCAATCGAAGATTCTTTCGAATCTGAACTTAAATCTCTAGCACCGAGATTATTTCTTCATACACTCCTGATTTTACTTGACCTGCAGAGAAACTCTCCGGCATATTTCGTCCGTAAATTCACTACATTTAGCGGTGCCGCCCAAATCACCGGTCAAATATTTGCCTTCTTTGATGGTATCATAAGCAGAGTGTTCAATCACTTTGGCATGGTCATTCAAACCCATGTGTTTCAACATCATCACCGCTGAGAGCAATAGAGCAGTTGGATTAGCTTTATCTTGGCCCGCAATATCGGGTGCAGTTCCATGGACCTGTTGATGATGGAAAATGTCAAGATGTTGCGAGGTGTGATTCAACGCACATATGATATTCACTCACAGACTCGAAGAGAGCTCCATTGAGGCCAATATTTCCACTGGGTGTGAGGCCCAAGCCACCGACGAGACCAGCGCACATATCCGATAGGATGTCACCGTACAAATTAGGCATAACCAGAACGTCATACTGGCTTGGATCTTGAACCATATTCAAACAAACCGTGTCCAAATATCTTTCTTCGAATTTGACTTGAGGAAATTTTTGAGCGGCTTCTCGACAGCATCTTAAGAAGAGCCCATCTGACATCCTCATTATGTTTGCTTTGTGTACTGCAGTTAACTGGAAGGAAAATATGAAATATAAGCTTCGAATTCTGTATGAGATGGATTCGGGGCCCTGATCGGGATAAGACCTATGAAGATATTATTCTCCTGCGCAAAATGATGTGTGTCTGGTTGATGGAAAATTTCTCAATGGAAAGAAAAGCGGATGCACTGGACCTTTTATACGAGGAACCCGTAAATCCAGTGGGAAGAGCTGGAACGTGACAGAAAGAGGATCCAGTTATGCTCCAAGGGACACACCGTTCTGAGTAATGATATTCAAATAAGATGTGGAGATACTGAATTGAAATTTGGAGATCATGGGGAATTCCAGGTGACCAACAATGCCATAACTTCAGCTTCTTGACTACAAGTATCCAGATTGAGTTTGTTGGGCTTCGATTTTTGCACAAATATATCAATGTATGAAATGTCTCTTTCATTCATGAAGTTGTAACTCATGTCTGAAGGACTTGAGCTTCTCAATCACAAGTATAGGGTCTAAGGCTGGGATTTCTCAAGTGAGCGTTGTTAGTGAAGGTTAGGTCAGAATAACTCCCCAACAAGATGCCTAGAAACGACTTCACCTTCAATGAAATCGCCCACTTGAGAGACCCACTTAGGACTAGTGATGAGTATAAATCCCAGCCTAAACCTGGAGATAAGCGACTCTGACCCAAAGATATTGCGTAGACTCGAGCACGCGAATGTTCAATATTATGAATTTATCATAATTTTTTCGCCGATCTTTTATGAGGAAATGGGTACCAAGAGTGATATTTCCCCAGAGTTTCAGGCTAAAAAAATTTTTTCGGCTTCCGTGGAAATTTTCTGACATCCCAAAAAATGCCTTTTTAGAACCTTATTAAGAAATTCGCAAATCGGCTGGAAACATCCTAGAGAGGTTTGCAAGATCACACTTTTTTGTCATCACGTCAACTTCCGAAGAAGAATTTGACCATAGCTCTGAATTCGAATCCGCTCACCTGGCGTCTGGAAACGTAGAACGAATTTTTCTCAATTTTTCGCCTCTTTTGAAATGGCTGCCACGTTGAACCAACTTGAAATTTTCAAGGCTAATCTTTTCTTCTAGTCTTATCGTCACGAAAGTACTTACATTTGACATCTTT
This sequence comes from Eretmocerus eremicus, assembly GCA_030522705.1. Taxonomy (NCBI): domain Eukaryota; kingdom Metazoa; phylum Arthropoda; class Insecta; order Hymenoptera; family Aphelinidae; genus Eretmocerus; species Eretmocerus eremicus. The sequence continues at coordinate 7,268 of JAPYYZ010000674.1, forward strand.
GAACGTCCAAATCGGTCAAACTGGGTCCGAGCTATGGCCGTTTGAAGTTCAACATTTTTTGAAAAACGATCGTTTGACTAGATTGCCAGATTTTTTGGCTTGCACCAATCGACTTGAAAATCTTCGGAATTGCTCTCCAAAATACCCCAAACTTGCAGGAGGAATCTGGAATTTTATATCGGCCTCCCCTCAGAGATATAAAAATTAGAAAAACCTATTTTTCGTCCGTTTTTGAAGCAAATTTTCATGCAGTAATCAGACCTCCCTGCGCATGCGCACATACCTACGACATTCGAAATAATTTTTTTCTATAGCCAATATAATTACTGTCAGATAGAGCTTAGCTGAAGTTAATTCGATGCGATAAGACCAGGGATAAAGCCGTTTCAAAATGAGAAGAAGTCTAAGGAACCTAATCCGTGAGCCCCGCAAACGCCTGACGAATCATCCAAGGTTCAAAGTGTCTATCTGTGGTTCTATTTCATCAATTAAAATTTTATCGCATTTTGAAGGGCTGATTCTAACGATTATTATTCGACTAACTACGAAGGAAAATCATTTTGAGAGTCGTAGATATATGGGCATGCGCAGGGAAGTCTGATTATTCGGGTCGATGAATTCGTTCTACGTTCCCAGGCGCCAGATGAGTGGATTCAAATTTAGAACTACGGTCGAATTTTTTTCTAAAATTTGACATGATGCCGAAGAGAATGCAACCCCATAGACTTCTCTGAGATAGTTTGAGCCAAATTCGGCGAATTTCCAAAAGAACGGTCTAAAGAGGCCTTTATGGGACTTCAAAAAATTCTCACGGGGGTCCAAATTTCTTTTTTCGGCTGAAACTCCAGGGAAGTGCTGTTTTTGGTACTTACTTTCATATAAAATACGCTCCTGAATGAGATCAGCAGTATGCTTTCTCAAAGCGTTATCTTAAGTCAATACTTCTTCCCTTTTCATATGCCCCAAATTCAATATGCATTCCCAAATTATGGCTTTCCTAACAATTTACTTTAACAGCAGTTTGAGAAGAAATTCGGAAAGTCATAGAAATTTATTGGTTGGGGAAAATATCAAGAGCTTGAATGAACAATTCGCACCAACCAATCGATTCAGAGTATCAAAATATATCATTATCACCTTCTTCATATTTCTAAATGCTGAGGGAGGAGAAATATCACATTTTTATCATACGAGAATTCCCAAAAATACGATAATTGCGGGATCAAAAAATCGAGTCAAAATATTCGCGATATGGGAGGCCTAGGATAGACTCAGCTTTCGATTCAATGATCCTCTGTGAGTCCTCAGAATTTTGAGAGCATCAGTCAGACCGTTTAGGACCTATGGTGGACAGGAGAAAACGACATATGTCAACAGACACGGAGGAAAGACCGGAAAGAATGCTATGAAGTAATTTTATGGAGGGCAGTGGGTGAATTGTGTGACGTACAGTCGATAGATCTTGGCGAGAGGAACGAGAAAAGCTTTGTTTCCTATAGCTGAGAGGAATACTAGGAGAGAAAAATGGATTTGAATCATCAATTGAGCGAAAATTTCGTTGTCACGAATACAATGCTTCCTCTTTGAGAAAGCAAAATACCATTCCTCTTTGAAACACCTCACTGAAAAAGCAGAATCGGCGGAAAAATCGGCGGAGGGGGGCCTCAAACGACATTTGATTCTGCTAGTGCTCAATATGAGCAGACGCACTGCAACGAAAGGAACGTGCAGAGTTTGCAGAAGTATCATCACGCAAAAAGATTATATAGTGAACTATAAACATATATGTGTATCGGAGAATCTACTACCACATCATCGTTGGTATTGAAGTAAGTTTGTGTACGCTGTGTGGCGCCTCCCTAGCTGCGCCACCCAGCTCGACGGTACCGCCGGGAACGAGCGCGTCGGCTTGTCGTACAGCCGGCCATTTGCTAACACCTCCCATCTCTGTTGCCGGCTCTTCTACAACGAAAAGGTTGGCGAGCTTGGCGACGGAGCTTATTGGACTAAGCGGAGCAGCGTGTACAGAATCTCCAGACTCGAGCTGTACACATCCAAGAGAGTACCATGGTCGAATTTGATGAGCTTCAGAGCGATCCGAGCACTCCTCCTTATCTCGTGGCTCGTACGACGATCTGACACGCAAAAATGAGGAGTTACAAGAGCGTTTACAACAGGAAGTTGATGATTTTTCAGCTAAAATAGACTCGCAAGTCGTAGCTCTTATAAAAATGGTGGGTAATGTTTGCGCTGATATCAAATCTCAGCTCACAACCTTGTCATCACACTTAGACCCGTGCGAGATTCGGTTTCCAGGTATATTGCCCTCGCTCAATATCCCGTTTTCCTAGAGTATTAATGCAACTCACAAAAAATGGAGTATCATCAAGTTAAGCTGCATATTTTTCTCTGCGTCGATAGAAAAAATTCAAGGCCACTCCTAATCCTGCAGAGGAGCCTGATACAGTTATTATTGCAAAATTCCTCTCTCCAACGTTCGCAATCATGAGGCGTGAATTCAAAAACCTGAACACTAATGACATTCTTGGTTCTAAAGGAAACGCACCTATTTCTTCAGGTCCAGTACTTCCTGCACCGCTATACTATCTCTTGAAAGCTGCTCGACGCAAGTCAAAAGAATTAAGCTACGCTCCACCTTCAACTCGCAATGCGACAATTTTTATGCGTAGGGAACGTAAGTCGCAGCTAATGCCAATACTATCGATTGACGATCCAGATAATTTCACCACTGATCTCCAAAACCACGATATATCGTGAGCTCCTAGAATAAGCGCCTCGATAGAGTTCATTACCTAAATCCTCATTTGTTTATCATCTATGAGAATGTTGTTAGTATCAAAGATGCGCTACAGTTTATTTGGGTGCGAATGGCCTAATCATCCTCCTTTGCGAACTCTTATAAGCGCACCTCAAAGTTTCATAGGCACTTCAAAGCCACTCACTACGACGAATCATCTCAGCCAATTCTCTAGATCCTATACAAAGCTCTTCAGCGGACGTGAATGTGCACTTAATTTTCATTTGTATTTGATCTCTATCTGATAGATAATTAACCCATTCACTACCGATCAGAGTTGTGCATACACTCCACTCTACTTATACCAGTATATCTTTATAGACTACCAGTATATCAGGTGTATTCTGCCTGGTGTACAAGCTGCGTGAGAATACCCTACGTCGCGCGAAATTCGAATCGGGAGAGCTTTCAGAGGTCCGACCCAGCGATAATATGAGATAGAAAAACTCCGGAAAAGCCATTTCCTGGATTTCTGGGGTCGCTGAATCCGAATGCGATGAAATTATTGTTCCACAGGGACAATTTATTTAAGCAATTGAATCACGAAAACCGATGCATTTGTGTTCAAAAGAATCGCCCATGGGTTTTCGAGGTTGCTGAATCAGAATCAGATGGAATTATAGCTCTTCAATCCGTTCCAATAATTTGTTCAATTGTTCAAACAGTTTATTTGAACAATCAAATCACAAGAACCGATATTCTCGTGTTTAGAAAAGCTATTCGTGGATTCTGAGGGTCAGTAAATTCGAATGCGATGGAATTATCGTTCTACAAACTACTTAAACTATTTATTTAAGCAATCGAATGTCGAAAACCGCTACTTCCTGTTGAAAAGAACTACACAGGGGTTATTGGGGCCGCTGAATCCGAGTCCTATAGGATCATTGTTTTGCAATTCGTTTAAGCAATTTGTTTAAACTATTGAACCACGAAAGACGCGGATTTCGTCTTGGGGAGTACTACTCGCGAGTGTTCGAGGTCGCTGTTCTCAAATCCGATTCAACTATAGCTCTGCAATTTGTTCAAACGATTTGTTTGATTATTTAAACAATTGACTGAATTGATTATACCACGAAAACCGCTGTATTAATCTTGGGAGAAGGTAGTAATGGGTTTTGGAGGTCGACAAATCCGAATCGGATAGAATTTATGTTCTACAAATCGTTCAAACGATTGATTATCGGATGATCTCTTTTCGTGTTGAAAAAAATAACTCATGGGTTTCCGATATCATTCTACTCAAATCCGATAAAACCATGCTTATAACAATTCATTCGAGAGATTGAATCATGAAAACCGATGCTTTTGGGTTGGAAAGAATTACCTATGGGTTTTCGCAGTCGCTATATCCAAAATCCGATGAAATTATAGGTCTACAATTTGTTCGACTAATTGATTCGAACATTCAAATGAAAAACCGCTGTTCTCAGGTTCAAAAAAAAAACTATTCATGAATCTTGAGCGTTGCTGAATACGAATCTGATGGAAGTATTCTTCTACGACTAGTTCAATTCTTTGTTTTGAACAATTAAAACTACGAAAACCACTGTCAGGCAATAAACCCGCAAGCTAGCAAACCAGCAAGACCGTGATATCAGCGAGGTGGTAATTGGTCCTGAATCCTAGACAGGTGATAGGGCCTTGAGCTAACAATTTCTGAAGACCGGAACTCAAGCGAGGTGGGAATAATCCTTAAATCCCAGACGGGTGGTAAGCCCGCAAGCTAACAAACCTGTAAAATCGTGATATCAGCGCGATGGAGATGATCCCTGGATTCTAGGCAGGTGATAAGCCCACAAGCTAACGAACCCTCAAGACCGCAACTTTAGCAAGGTGGAGATAATCCCTGAATCCCAGTCAGGTAGTAAACCCGCGACCTAAAGAACCCTCGAGTCTGGAAATTTAGTGCAGTGGATATGACTCCTGAATCCCAGACCGGTGATAAACCGTCAATCTAACAAACCCTCGAGACTGGAATTTTAGTGACGAGGGAATGATCCGTAGATTCTAGTCAGGTGATATAAGCCCGCAAGCTAACAAACTCTTGGGGCCGGAATTTTAACGAGATGGGGATATCTTCAGATCCCAGAGAGGCTAAGAACCGGCAAGCTAACAAACCATAGAGTCCGGAATTATAGTGAAGTGGGGATGATTCCTGAATCCCAGACAGGTGATGAACCCGCGAGCTAACAAACTTTCGAGACCGGAATTTCATCGAAGTCGGAGCATCCTCAAATCCCAACCGGGCGATAAGCCTGCAAACTAATAACAAACCCTCAAGACCGGAATTTTAGCAGAGCGTGAATTGGTATGTCCGAATCAGAGACCGGCTATAAAACCTATTTGGGGATAAATATACTTCCACTAGGATTCCAATTTTGAGGGTTAGTTTGCGGGTCTATAACTTATTTGGAATTTTGGAATAATTTACATCTCGTTCAAATTCCAGTTTTGGGGAATCGTTAGCTTGCGGGTTTGAAACGTTTCTAAGATTTGGGGACGATCTCCGCCTATCTGGAATTCCGGTTTTGGGGGTTTGTTAGTTTGCGGGTTCATATTCTTCCTTTCGAATTCGGATCCAGCGACTTCGGAAACTCATGAGTAGTTCTTCTGTACACTAAAACAGCGGTTTCCGTTATTGGATTGTTTGAATATTGTTTCAACATTCTGTAAAACGATATTCCTATCGGATTCGAGATCACCGAACCCCAAAGCCGATGAGTACCTTTCTTAACATGAAAATATCGATTTCGAGGATCCAGTTGTTCGAAAGAACTGTTTGAGAAGTTGAAAAAATGGTAGAGACAAATCGTAGAGCTATAATTCCATCGGATTTGGATTCAGCGACCTGGAGAACCACCGAGCAGTTCTCGTCAACCTGGAAACGGCGGTTTTCGTGTTTCAATTGTTTGAATAAATTGTTTGAACATGCTGTAGGACAAAAATTCCATCGATATCGAATTCACCGACCCCGAAAACACACGAGTAGCGTATCCAACACGGGAAGAACGGTTTTAGTGATTCGGTTGTTCAATAACCCGTTTGAACAAACTAACAAATTGTTGAAACAAGTTGTAGGGCTATCATTCCTTCGGATTCGGGTTCAGCGACTTTGAAAACCCATGAGTAATTCGTTCAAACACGGGAGCAGCGGTCTCCGCGATTGAATTGTTTCAATAAATTGTTCAAGATTCTGTAGGACAGCAATTCCATCAGATTAGAGTTCACCCATCCCCAAACCATATGAATAGCTTCTGCGACACGAAAACATCGGTTTGAGAAATTCAAATGTTCAATTAACTGTATGAACACTTCAACAAGTTGTTGAAACAGATTGTGGAGCTATTATTCCATCGGATTTCGATTCAGCGACCTCGTAAGCTCACGAGGAACTCTTCTAAACACGAAAGTGGCGGATTTTGGGATTCAATTGTTTGAATAAGTTGTTAAAATATTATGTGGAACTATGGTTTCATCCGAATCGAATCCAACGACCCGTAAAGCCCATGAGTACATATTTTCCAAAGGGAACATCGGTTCTCGTTATTTGGTTGTTTGAAGAACTTGTTTGACAATCAAGCAGATTGTAATCATCAGTCTTGTTTCATAGTTGTTCCGGTGAACTGTTTGCACCATCAAACAAATTGTTGAAACAAATTGTAGAACTATAATCTTATCGGATTTGGATTCGGCGACCTCGGGAACCCATGAGGAACTCTTCTCAACACGGAAGCGGCGGTTTTCGTTATTTAATCGTTCGAATAGCTTGTTTGGAGATTCTGTGGAACAAAGATCTCATCAAATTCGAATTCACCGGTCCCAAAAACCCTTCAGTAGTTGCCTCAACACGAGAACATCAGTTTTCGTGATTTACTTGTTTGGAGAGACTGTTTGAAAGATCAATCAAATTATTGGAACAAATTTTAGAGCTCCCATTCCATCGGTTTTGAATTCAGCGACTTCGAAAACCTATGAAAACTTTACTCAACACAAAAACGGCGGTTTCTGTGGTTCAATTGTTTGAATGAATTGGTCAACTATTTTGTGGAACATTGATTTTATCGGATTCGACTTCACCGACCCACAAACCCATGGATAGCTTTTCCAACACGGGAACATCGGTTTATGTGATACATTTGTTCGAATGAACTGTTTGGCAATCAAACAGATTGTTGAAATAAATTGAAGAGCTATAATTTCTTTGGATTCAAATTCAGCGACCTCGGAAACACATGGGTAGTTCTTGTCGACACGGAAGCAGGGCACGGTGGGCAAAAGAACGAAAATTTCGGCGAAATCATGATTCCCCTGGGTATTGCTCCAACCGAGATGTACGATACGTCAAATTGTATAGCCAAGACTATGTACGATTTGAATCCTCTTCCCTCCCAATGCCCTTTGCTCATACGAAATCCCGGGACGAGCTGGAACATGGATTTTTCGGGAGAATGGGCTAAAAAACGCTCATAACTCGAAGGGGTTGCATTCCTTATTGTATATATGCACCGGCAAACTTGCAGCATTTTTTATGAGAAATCTGTCACTGAATTCACATTTGACTTTGAAATAGATTTCCAAGGTCATTCAGAGGTCATTCCCATTTTTTGCCGGAAAAGGTACATTTTTGACCACGGCATTCGGAAGAACGAGAAATTTCACGTTGAAATATATTTCTTTGGAATTTTCGGAACATATTCGTAAAGGTCACCCAGAGGTCAAATACGATTTCTGGTAATATGGCTGCACTAACTCGCCTATAACTCGAAGAGGTTGCATTTTTTGTTTTATTCATGCATCGGCAAACTTGCAGCATTTTCTCTGAGGAATCTGTCACTGAATCTACATCTGACCTTGAAATCGATTTTCAAGTTTATTTGGAGGTCATTTCCATTCTTTGCCGGAGAAAGTACCTTTCTGACCATGGCATTCACAAGAACGAGAAATTCCACGTTGGAATATGTTTCTTTGAAATTTTCAAAACATATTCGAGAGGTCACCCAGAGGTTAAATTCGATTCCTGATCAGATGGCTGTAGGAACTCGCTCATAACTCGATGGGGCACATTGTTCTGCATCCGTATGTGAGAGAAACTTGCAGCATTCGTGGGAAGGTATCTGTTTGGGATTCCGGATTCGACTCCGAGTTCCATTTCCGAGATTATTAGAAGTGCATCTCCATTTTTGGACTGGAAAGGTATATTTTCAACCGCGTCCTTCGAGACGGTGTGAAAATTTCGTCAAAATGTGATTTCTTGGAATTTTCGAAAAATATTTCCAGAGGTCAAACATGACTTCCGGTCATATGGGCGCACGAGATCACTCATAACTCGATGGGGTGCATTCTCCTGCATCCGTATGCGAGCCAAACCTGCAGCATCTGTAGGACTTCCTTTGTTGATTTGCTCGTAGAATGCGGGCTCGATCGAATTTTTACGGCAAGAAGGAGACAAAAAGTCATCCGAGGTTCATCAAAATTGGTCTAGCCGAACTTTCTCGTCGTGACTTCGAGTGACTGATCAAAATATTATCTTTACTGGAATATGAAAAGTTTTTGGAAAATATGTCATGTCCTTGTAAGTCCAATAGCGAAAACTTCGTGAATTAATCGAATTTTGAGTGCCGTTGTTTCTTGAATGAATTCATCATGTATGATATTGAGTAGGAAAAAAGAGTGTAAAAATGAATTTGTGAGAGAAAAACTTGCCCGAGGCGGGATTTGAACCCGGGTCGGCGAGAGTTTGATGACCATGCCTTAGCCAGCACGGTGACCACGACATCTGCCAACATGTGCCCTTAAACTTATATATAAAGTTGTGGCCACCCGCAGGGACTTGAGATTTGGGCTGAGATATTGTGCGTATTCTGCGTGCACTGCCGAAAGTTAGGGGAATTACGAGCCTTCGTCCGCCAAGTGCAAATCAGTGCGAACTGGATCATTTTAGTGATTTTGATCATCGCAACCGCGTGAGAGTTGCGCCAAGTTGCGCCGGCTCGCGCGGCTCCCGGCGCAGAAGACGATGATCACGTCTGCTGCTCCACGCGGGCGAGCATGCGCAGATCCAGGCACTCTGAATAAGTAGCGCCTCGCGGTGGCGATTTGAGAACTAATTTTGCATCTTCAAAAGCAGGCCTACCACCACCACCGGAGTTGTGAGACCTGTATATACGATCCTGGGAAAGACCCAATTTGGCTCTGCTGTCGGTATTTTTGACTTGTTTTATATGCACTCTAAGTTTGAGCTAGCTCATCACATGGTCTCCCATGAGAAGTTAGTCTTCATCTCTACATCATGTCTCCAAGAGAGATTCTTACGAAGTCCCACGCAACCAAGACTTGTGAACTGGAAGCAGACTGTAGCGAGTCCAGAAGGGGATCGTGCGATGGGCCGCAGTAAGCTTGATTTTCTGAATTTTCACGCTCTTCTTCAGTTTTATAAGATCAAGAAATACCGAGAACAAAAAATCATAGTTGGGCAAAAAATGAAAATGGCCTCCGGATGACCTCGAAAATCAATTTCGAGGTCAAATTTGAATTCAGTGACAAATTCCTCATGGAAAATACTGCAAGTTTACCGATGCATGTATGGAACAAGAAATGCAACCTCTTCGAGTTATAGGCTAGTTCGTGCAGCCATATGACCAGAAATCGTATTTGACAACTGGGTGACCTCTACAAATATGTTTTGGAAATTCCAAAGGAATATATTTCAACGTGAAATTCTTCGTTCTTTCGAATGCCGTGGTCAAAAATGTACTTTTTCCGGCAAAAAATGGAAATGACCTCCAAGTAAACTTGAAATTCGATTTCAAGGTCAAATGTAGATCTAGTGACAGATTCCTCATGAAAAATGCCGCAAGTTTGCCGAATCATGGATATAACAGAAATGTAACCTCTTCGAGTTATAGGCGAGTTTGTGCAGCCGTATTACGACAAATCGTATTTGACCTCGGGCTGACCTCTACGGATATGTTTTGAAAATTCGAGAGAAATACATTTCAACGTGGAACTTCTCGTCCTTTCGAATGCCGTGATCAGAAATGTACTTTTTCCGGCAGCAAATGGAAATGACCTCCAAATGACCTCGAAAATTGATTTCAAAGTTAAATGTAAATTCAGTGACGGATTTCTCATGAACAATGCTGCAAGATGGCCGATGCACGTATGAAACAAAAATGCAACCCCTTCGTGCAGCGATTGAATTATTTGAACGAATTGTTCAAAGATTCTGTAGGACAACAGTTCCATCGGATTCGAGTTCACTGACCCCTGAAGCCCATGAGGAGCTTTTGCAACATGGAAAGATCAGCTCTGTGATTCAGTTGATTGAGGGAAACGTTTGGACTATCGAATAAACTGTTGAAAAAAATTGTAAAGTTATGATTTTATCGGATTCGGATTCAGCGGGCTCGAATGACCATGAGTAATTCTCATAAACACAAAAGCAGCAGTTTCCGTGATTGAATTGTTAAGATGAATTGTTGAGAGATTCTGTAGTAGGATATTCCCACCAGATTCGAGATCATCGACCCCTGAACCCCATGAGTAGGTTCTGCAACACGGAAACGTCAGATTTGTGATCAAATTCGATTGTTCAAACAGTTAGGATAAACTGTTTGAACAATCGAACAAATCATTGAAACAAATTGTAGAGATATGATTTGATCGAATATGGATTCAAGGACCTCGAAAACCAATGAGGAACTCTTCTCAACACGGGAAGGGCGGTTTTTAAGGTCCAATTATTTGAATAAATCGTTTAGAAATTCTGTGGAACAATAATTCCACCGGATTTGAATTCAGCGATCCCAAAAACCATGAGTAGCTTATGCAACACGAAAACCTTACATTCTGTGATCCAGTTGATCGAATGAACTGTTTGAACAATTGAACAAATTGTTGGAACAAATTAAGGATCCATGATTCCATCGGATTCGGATTCATCGAGCTCGAGAACCCATGAGTGATTCTTCTAAACACGGAAGCAGCGATTTCTATCATTCAATTGTTTGAATCAATTGTTGCAACATTATGTAGAACAATGATTCCATCTGATTCGGATTCACTGACCCCCAAAGCCCGTGGGGAGCATTTTCAACAGGAAAACATCGGTTTCTGTGATTCAGTTGTTCAAAAAAACTGTTTGAGAATCAAACAAATTCTCAAGATGAATTGCAGAGCTATAATTCCTTCGGATTCGGAATCAGCGATCGGAAACCCATGAGTAGTTCTTCTCAACACCGAAGCAGCGGTTTCCGTGATTGGATTGTTTCGAATAATTCGTTGAAACATCTTGTGGGACAATGATTCCACCGGATTCGGATTCATCGACCCAAAGAACCCGTGAGTAGCTTTTTCAACACGACAATCGGTTTTTCGTTCATTCAGTTGCTTAATCGAACTGTTTGAACAATTGAACAAGTCTATGGAACAGATCGGAGAGCTATTATTCCATCGGATTTGGATCTAGCGACCTCAAGAACCTATGAGGAACTCTTCTCAAGACGGAAGTGGCTGTTTTCGTGATTCAGTTGTTCGAATGAATGTCTTAAATATTTTTTGGAATGATGATTTCATTGGATTCGAATCCACCGCCACCCAAACCCATGAGTAGCTTTTCCAACACCGAAACATCAGTTTTCTCGATTCAGTTCTCAAAATAAACTGTTCAAACAATCAAACAAATCGTTGAAACAAATTGTAGAGCTATAATTTCATCGGATTTGGATTCAGCAACCTCGAAAACCCATGACCAACTCTTCTCAACACGGAAGCGGCGGTTATTGTCAGACAATCGTTTGAACGAGTTCTTTCATCAATCGTGATACAATGATTTCGTCGGATTTGAAATCACCGACCCCCAAAAGCCCATGAGTAGCTTGTGCAACACGAAAACATCGGTTTCAGTGATTCAGTTGTTTAATCAAACTGTTCGAACAATTCAACGAGTTGTTGAAACCGAGTGTGGAGCTATTATTCCATCGGATCCAAATTCACCGACCTCAGAAACCCATGAGTAGTTCTTCTCAGTATGAGAGAAGGGAACTCCGCGGTTGGATTGTTTCAATGAATCGTTCCAACATTCTGTAGGACGATTTTTCAATCGGATTCGAGTTCACCGCCCTCAGAAGCCCATGAGTACCCATTTGAACATGAAAAAATATGTTCTTGTGATTCAATTGCTTGAAAAACAGTTTCAGCAATCAAATAAGTTGTTGATACAAATCGTACAGCTATAATTTCATCAAATTTGGATCCAACGACCTCAAAAATCCATGAGTAGTTCGTGTCAACACAAAAGCGGCGATCTTCGTGATTTAATTTTTCAAGTAATTTTTTTAAACATTATATAGAAGAATAATCCCATTGGATTCGAGTGTCTGACCTGCTGACAGCATATATCGCATTTTTTGGGATTGACTCGCAACTTGGCCCCAATCAGACGCTTAATTACAAGAGTCAGGTATTTTACATGATGCTCGTAATTATCCGTGGCTATGACGATAGCATCTGAGTACCCAAAGACGTGTGGTCCTAATTCCGGCCCAAATAGTCTGTCGATCAACCGTTGGAATGTTCCTGGCGCGTTCGTCAGTCCGTAAGGCATAGAACGAGAATGCCACAACCCGACCCGTGGCACGACGAACGCCGTATATTCCTTGCTTGCCTCGTCCATCGGCACTTGCAGATAGGCCTCCTTGCGATCTATCTTCGGAATATACTTGGCATTCCGCAGCTTGTCCAATATCCCGTCCATATTCGGCAAAAGATACGCGTCCTTTCTCGTGATCTTATTCAGATCACGATAGTCAATACAGAATCGGTACGATCCATCGCTCTCCTTGTCCAAGATTAGTGCGCTATTCCAGGCACTTTTCGACGGCTCAATGACCCCGGTTCCGGCCAGTCGCTTGACTTCTTGGCGTGCCACTTTCAGCATGGCCGGCGACATCCGTCTATATTTGTGCCTCACTGGCTCCTCGTCGAGCAGCTCGATACTGTGCTTGGTGAGGTCCGTAAGTCCCACGTCCCTCTCGACCTCGAACGTCATCTTCTTGACCAGGTCCTCCATCGCGGCCTTTCCGCTACACAACCAATCTGGCGTACTCGGCATAGACTCGGTCTCCTGATGGTTTTTGCGGACCAATGTTACTCCTTGTACTCGCCTCCCAACACTCTTCAACAGCCATCGGCATTCTCCGGATCCGACTTCAACGCGGCCATAGAATCTATCCTCAGCACCATATCGTGGTTCAGTTCCTTAACCACCTGCGTCACAATCGCAAAATCACACTCACGTGAATTAATAAAATCAACAATTCCGGCTTATATTCTACAACGTTTCTTCTATGCGGCGATACATCGAATTCTACATATGGGACCTCCACGCGACACTATCTTCTAGAAATTATTCAAGAAATTTCTCTCGCGTCAATATTTACGCACTCAACCTCGGCCACGCGCACTTTCCGGCCATGTCCCGGCCAACCCGACCACGCGGCAAGGAGACTCTGCTCCATCGTTCAAAATGGCCGCTGAGCGACGCTCACGGCCCGCGCAACGCGACACGAGGCTGAAATGGCCAACCGACCGGCTCCGCTTACACCGAGTGACAGGTGCTCGCCACACGTGTGAGCCACGGGTGGACTGACGTTGTCCCCAGACTCCTCGACCACTTCCTGCACGGCACTCACGGCCACAATCCGGCCTTACCTTGCGCACGTCTCCTCGGAGACGTCTCGACCCGCGATTCTAAGGCCGGTCCACCCTTCTACTCGATATTTTCCAATGACGCAGCCCATGTTTGCAGGTACTGTCAACCTCATTTCTATGCCGATGATTCTACAATCTACTACCACGGCTCGATGAAAGAGGTCTCGCATATTATCAATACAATTAACGGAGACTTGGTACTTTTCGAGAGATGGGCAGTAGAAAATGGGCTGAAACTCAATGCTAATGAAACAAAGGCCTTTGTGGTTCGGTTCTAGACAATATATCCGTAGATTGAAAGAGACTAATATCCCTCCAGTCATGATCGATGGCCAGCCTGTTGAATTCTGTGACTCTGTGAAGCTTTTGGGGGTGAAATTAGATAGTTGTCTAACTCTGCGTGATCAATGTACAAATATGTCGCGGAATTGTGATCAATGTACAAATATGTCGCGGAATTGTTTAAGTGCTCTCAGTAGACTTAGAAAATGTAGTGACTCGTTACCCAAAGACACTAGGCTGCAGCTCGTCAAAACATTAGTATTTCCGTATCTCGACTATTGCCAAGCCTGTTTCTTGACTTGTCTAGAGAGCTCACCATGAAACTCGCGCGATGCAAGAATGCAGCTGTGCGGTTCGTCGTTTCATGTAAGAAATCGGATCATATCTCGTCCTCATACCGCAATTTGCGTATCATGCCATACACTCTCTGCCATGATTCTCTCTGCCTATGTTTACTAGCGAAGGTACTGGCTACCTCAAAGCCTGTATATTAGTATGAGAAACTCAAATTCCGTCCCGTGGATAAGGTAGGATCAGAGCGGCCTTTGAAGCTCGATCTGATTATGCCTAAGTTTTCTACGACTACGTATGAGAACTCATTTCTCGTTGGCACCATTTCTCGATGGAATAATCTACCGGAGATACTGCGTCGAAATTATGCGAGGCCGTCTTCTGGAACAAGACTGTGCCTATATATGCTGCAGAAATATTTTGAGGATCCATCGATCACTTCATAATAAGATTTACTGCACTCCATAGCCTGATCGTATCT
>JAPYYZ010000675.1:0-18648 GCA_030522705.1 Eretmocerus eremicus
TCTATAACTCTGGGAATGTTCTAGTTTCATGGAGTAGAAGGTACGTATAAATTTTCAGCCAAATCCCTTCTCCGGAGGGTGTGACCTCTCCTAGTCAGAATGAATACGAACTGAATACTTTCAATATCGCAAACTATTTTTTTGAGTGTACATGAACAATGTTATTAGCTCTATGATCTTTCCTCGAATTTCACTAAAGACTGCACTGACTATCGCATGATACTCATCCTCAACGTTTGGTTCGAGCAGCATCGATGCAGGATCTTGATTTTCGGCTGCAACAGCAGATGCATCCCCTCGAAAGATCTCGACGATGCCGTCTTTGAACACGACTCTTTCTGTCGCTGTTGGCCACCAAATGCGTTAAGAGAGAAGATATAGCTATAGGTGAACCTGGACTGCAGTTCGTGGCTCCATTTTGTCGCAGACGCAGAATTGCGCGCAATATGACGCAATATGCGGCGGCGGCAGCCATCTTAACCTGTTGCGTTCCGTCTTCTCGTGCACCAGGATAGTACACTCTTGCAGAAGTCGCAGATGCATTCCCGTAGCTCGCTGTTACTATTTCGAGCTTAAGCATCTCTCGCCCTCGATGATGAGAGGCCATGTCAGATGATCATGGGCCTGGAATCATCATTCGCGGCTCCGCTGCATATCAGAGCTCGTCTCGCAGATTTCCGTGCACTGCAGCCCACTTGCGACGTGAGGAAATAGAAACATTTTACCGGATAGCGCGAATCGCTATCCCATTTCTGTTCTTTAAGGCGGGCTTGGGAAATGAACCACACCAAACTTGACAATTAGAAGAATGTATTAGAAGCTGCGAATCTCGACTACATAAAGGCTCATATGATTTGTATGTCTCGACTCTTGCGTTGCCCCGCGCAGACTGTCTTCCTCGCCGAGAGACACAACGAACGTGCAGCGCTCGGCATGCTCAGTATAGGCTAGGTCCTTTACATATAGTTGAGAGGTACTGTATTCTCCATTTCCGCTGTCTTGTCGTGGCGTTTACTATTCCTATAAGTTACTCCTACATATTTTATCGTACGCCCACTCAGCGTCTCATATGAGGAGAGGGGGGGGGGGGGCTCACTTTGGTCCCGCTATGATAACAAATAGCATACACAACTCTGGAATTAGGTGGGCCATTATTTCCGGTTGCTTGATGGCCATGCACCCAGGAGAGAATGACCCACTTCACTCACTAGTTGCGTGATATACTTTGCTTATTTATCAAACCGTCAATTGGGGTTACTTTGGTACGTTTCTTGCATTTTCCATCTCACTTGGGTTGTACCTTTCATATTTCATAATGAATCTTATACTCAGTTGTAGATAATCGAAAGCTCACAACGTCAGCTCTCAACTGATGATTGATCTGCTTCAACTGGATCTTTCGCGCTGGAGCTAAAAGCAATTGACGTACTGTATCCAAGTTGGAACGCGTTGAAGTAGCTTTGTTACACTCGTAGTAGGCTTGCATCTTCAGCTGCTATAGAGGAACTCAATGCGCTCAAATCGATTCTTCGAAGAAACCATCTGAAAGTTAAGAGTCTGAGCTTCTCATTGACCCATTAGAGGAGTCCATTTGTACAATTCTAACTTGTACAATCACTGTTTGAGTGGAGTGACTTTCGGCAGGGCGCAGCGCCCAATCGTTTGGACCATACTTTTTGATTTAAAAATGGTTTATTCGAGAAACTGAAATTCTGAAAGACCAAATAACTGTTAGGGTAGGGGGTCATAACTCCCCATTCAGAAATCCCATGGGACATGACTCCCCAGGTATTCCTCCTCCCCATGACATAACTCCCCGAGTATTCTTTCTCCCCGAGTCATAACTCCCCGAGTATTCTTTCTCCCCGAGTCATAACTCCCCGAGTATTCTTTCTCCCCAGGACAAAAATCCCGGTGACCATCTGAATATGTTCGAATCCTAATGATTCAACTGAAGTAAACATTCCTCTCATGTTATTGTCATAATCAACCTCAGTCAAAATTCTCGTCCTTGCGGCCAACCATCTAAAAATTTATTGTTCCGGCTTTGCTGAAATTTTTAGATTCAGTTCGAAATGAGCAGACTCCGTATTATAATGCGTGGTCTCGTGAAAATGTGGAAGCGATTTGCGGATCGGGTTATCTAAACACCACGCACAGGTTCACTCAAAACTTGGTGATTAAATCACTAAACTGTCGCGTACATGGGGTGCTAGATAGGTTGCGAGGTCACGGCACTGGGAGAAATTACGGAGAAAAGTGAGGGTGTAGAAACGCGGCACCGGCGCGAGTGCGAGGAATCGCGAGCACGAATACTGCGCGAGCTGTATCGGTTGCGGCCAGCTCGAACTTGCGCGGAACTACAAAAGAAATGGTTGAGATAATCACGAAAGATAGACGGGGGTATTTACATTTGGATGGATTCCTGTATTTGGGGCACACGGCGACTGAAGAGGTTGTGAACTGGAGATGCAGGAGGTATCCACAGTGTACTGCGCGAATGTCTATTCCTCCTCTTGGAGAAAATGTGCATGTGCTGAAATCACCATCTGCACCTAATCACGCTCCTAATAGGGAAGAGATTCAGGCTTTGAAAACTGTCTCAAGCATGAAACGCGCTGCTGTCGAGCAACCAGGGGTGCAACCCGCACAGCTATTGAGAGATTTATTGCAAGTTACTGCCTTTGTCATCGCTGAAGTTCCCGATAGATCAAAATACGCAAGATGATCCAACGTCCATGAATGAAAGATCACCCGCCAGCTCCTCAAAATATCAGCGACCTTGGAAGAATACCAGCTCAGTATCGTGAGACATTGAAAGGGGAGAATTTGCTGGTATATGATTCGTTCAAAGATAGAAATTATGACCAGTCTCTTGGTACAATCATTGTTTTCGGTACTGATGCAAATTCAAAGAAGCTCATCAGATCACTAGTTCAGCATGTGGATGGCACTTTTAAAACAGCGCCGAACATATTTTTTCAAGTAGTTGCAATCATGGGATTTGTCACGCGAACTGCCAACGGCATGGAGTAAATCTTGGCCCTTCCATTCGTCTATGCGCTACTGGCAAATAAAGAAGAACGGACGTATTCCAAAGTCCTTGAATTCATCATGAACAAAATCGCACAACTTGCTGTGCCTATCACGCTGCCACAGTATGTTATGTCCCATTCTGAAGTAGGTGTCATAAATGCTGTCAAGAGTAACGTGGGTAACAATTTAAAGGCCTGCTTTTTCCATCTTTGTACAAATGTTTTTCGACGGATCCAAGAAGAAGGCTCACAAGTGCAATATAACGATTCAAATGACAGGACCATAAAGGAGTCTGCCCAGAAGATGTGCCCTATAGCTCTTGTACCTACAGATGATGTAGAGACGACTTTTGATACGTTCCTTGAAGGAATATCGGATGAGTTCATCCCTGTCGCAGACTACTTCGAAGTAATTACTTCGATTTATTGCTCTTAAAAGAGCAATGCCGCATATCTTGATCAATGTATCCCTACATATTTCTATTCTAGTTCAATTACATTTGCGGGAGACCTGGTAGAGGTTGACGACGAGCTGTTCCAGTGCGATATTCTCCTGACCTGTGGAATCAATATCAAACTACTCTCGATCGGCTTCCCCGAAACAACAATCTTTCGAAAGGAATGACCGTCATAGGCCGGGCCCATCCTAGCATCTTTCACTTCTTTGCTGAACTGCAAAAATTACAGGGGGATACGAAAGTGATGTCAGTGCAGCTCGCTCTTGATCAGAAGATAAGGAAACATCGTCCACCTAACCGCCAACAACAAGAGAAGAGAGACTCATCAATGTTGTGTCTCAGTACGACTCATATGCTAGATACAACGAAATTCTTGATTATTTCAGATATATTGGGTATAAGCTACATATCTGAAATGATTTTTGCATAAGTTTCAGTATTTTTCGGGTAATCAAAGATAAAGTGAAGAAAATATACTTATTAAATGAGCCAATCTCACTAGACACTGAGAAAATCAATTTAAAAAAGCAAACTCCTGGATCTGAGATATTCTAAAGTTTCATAGTATCCAGATCCTTTGATGAATCCTAACTGAGAAGTTCTAGACACTGAGAGGATTTGGCTGGGAAGTTTCTAAACACTAAGAGATTCCGGCTGGGGAGTTATGACTATCGGGGAGATTCGGATCGGGAAGTTATGACTATTGGGGAGATTTGGATCGGGGAGTTATGACTATCGGGAAGAGTTGGATCGAGGAGTTATGACTATCAGGAAGATCTGGATCGGGAAATTATGTCCACGCGGGAGGAATGTCCGGGGAGTTATGTCTCGGGGAGTTATGGATGGGAAGTTATGACCCCCAATCGCTGTTAGGGATGTCCCCGCTAGTGGAGAGAACATTGTTCGGATGTTCATTAGACTACAAAAATTGATATTCATTTATAGAATCATTTGCCTTCCGGAGCGCAAGCTTGCAAACATTTTTCTGGCTGTGTACCAAAGTTCGCCCTGTTGTACCAAAGTAACCCCAGTTGACGGTAACTTGAATTGTAATTTCTATCTATGGAATTGGATACTCTTCAAATGCAGTATCATGAATTCCAGATGTTTTCTGCGTGCTCAATTCTATTAATAATTGGTTTTTGAAAACCACTCGATCTTTTTTCCTCCTTGCGATCTTATTCTGACCAACAATTCGAATAATTTTGTAGATAGTAATGGAGGAATCTCTTTGAAATACACGCTGACTCTTATCAATGGGCTGGGATCACATTAATTCCATGAAATCTCAGTTGATGCACTGGAAAATTGATGAAATACCTATTTTTCAGATAGAAAACTTACACTCGCTGAGTTGTACTATTTATGAAAAGTGGATGCCAAAAGGCAGGAAATTCCGATTACTGCATCAAACGTCTCCATATTACAAGCGTCCTACTCAATACACCGCAATGAGTGCGGTCGCAAGATGCCAGGATACAGGTAAGCATAAAAGCACAGAGCAAAACTTCTCCGCAGCCTCGTATTTCACTCGAGCCGCTATGGCTCACGAATGAATACGGCGACTGCACGAGACTCTTGTAAGCCACACCACGGACACGCGCCGCTCGTTATTCATCGATAGAAAATTGAGACCTCATAGCTCTCGTGTATGTATGCAGGGTTGGCGCAGTGACGACGCGGCCAAAGAGAATTCACCTCTCGTGCGCAGATATGCCCGATCATATGTGTACACGACAGCGATCAGAGCCAGCGCATTGCGGGATCTGCGCCCCCATGAGCTCTGGCGGTGCCATTCGTGTAGATCTAATGGCGAGCGCGCGTGGGGCCCGATCTGTTTATAATGTGGCACATGTACCGAGAACTGTTTCCTCCTTTTTTTCCTCAAATCTTCCGCAATGTACCTTTCTTATACTCTGAGATACTCGTACATTGAGATCCACTCGCGTTTTGCTCCTCTGTTTCTCTCTCTGTTTCTTGTATAGGAGTGAGTTTTGATTCTAGCTATAGATGATTCCAGGAATGACATTCTTCATAGTGTTTTTGGTCAGTTGGGATTGCTTGACTCCAAAATATTTCAGGAGTTATGACTGCAGGAAATTTTGTACGCCCTTCGACTCTGGACTCTTGGATGGTCTATTTGATGCACTTAGCTGTAGGTGACGATGAAATGATGATAGTTAAGCTGCGTTATAAGTCCATGGTGATAGCTGTCAATGCAGAGCGAGATCTCTGTGGTAATCTAAATGTGATATCGCAGTATCTTGGAGTAATTCACAGCCCAGTTGAAGTATACCCAGCGTGTCAAACTTCGTCTCACCATCGCGAAAGGGGTCGAGTGAATGCGAATGGCATATAAAGAATAGTAGAGGAACATTTCATCCTGGAAGCGTTTGCAGCGAGAAAAGCAAGAGCAGGATATGCTGCTGCTTTTCCGCTACTGAGCGATACTATCAGCGAAGATGAATCGAACAGGGCAGTTTATACGCACGAGCATTCTTCCACGCCCCCCCCCCCCCAGAATCTGTCCTTTTGCGCCGCAGCTCCTTCTGCCTTTCTACTTCACTTCGCGCTTGAAATGCTTGCGCAGGTGCACTTTTGTCTATCATGACCGTCATGATCCATGTTGGACTCAACCATTTCGTGGCAAGCCCGTTTCTGAGACACCAAAAAATTTTCTGTCTCCGGAAATTCCTTGTATTCGTCGGCTGCTCAACTGAATATCGTCGACTCTCTGCGTACTTTTGGCTATGATGTCTAACCCCTCACAAACTATTCCCACCGATTTCTTGTTTTTTGTATCGAAATAGACAACTTGTCGTAGAGATACTGCAAATAGTGGCATATTTACGGGTTGATGTCTGCACAGAGTATCGATAGCGAGCCCCTTGCCACATATCTTCATTATACTGTACATAAATAACCGGTTTATGCATATTTTGATACTATCGGCACACCTGTTGCAGAGGACAAACCTTACACGTGAACGAGTCAGAGGTAAGGGAACAGTACGTCCTACAGTGATGGGAGATTTGATATCGCGCTCCAGACGCGTCTAGCAGGCTGCAAAAAGTAGTTGAGCAATGGTGCGTTCGCTACTCGACGTCCATACTCTGGTTAACTAGTCAAGGTTCTATAATCATCAGCGATGAGCTCTTTGGAAGCAGTTGGTAGGTATGACGCAGGTGCTCCTCGAAGAATAAGAACTCGGTGAGAAGTTGTGTACGCCAGACACTGTGGCGTCGGTGGCCGTGCGTAATGACTCGTCTTGATGGATGATATGAAGCGATTGCTAACCAAATGGTCCCTAGAATGAGCCTATGTCTCGGTACATCGATTTCTAGTGGTCAGTCTATACGAATCATAGAGTTGCAGAATTGGAGCTGTGTTAATGTAGTGTGCTTCAGTGGACTGAGAAGAATTCTAAGACAGCTAGATTTCTCATTGTGCAAGTGTTCTAACGTGAGATTACAGATATGTTCAAGAAATGCCATGAGGGGTGGAGTTCCCGAGTTCATGTTGGTAGGCTGAGATACGGGAATCCAGGGGGGGTTTCGGAAATTCTCAAGTTTCGATCCCAAATAATCTTGAGCTACGTCTCGAATGGAGCGTATCATTAGAAAATGAATTAATTCTCCTCTTCTCTTTGATGTGAAGACACTCTTATGAAGTATTTATGGATTACACTGCAATAATTATAAACTAGATGTGTCCGTGTTCGCAGACAAGACCGAGCAAAGCTCATGGTGTAGTCGCCTCGGCTCCCAAATTTTTCCAATCTACTTTTCTGCATCCTTATGGAAAACATGATTTCACTTGCCACCGAGCAATATTCGACGAATGACACGTGACATCGAAAGAATAGAAGATCATTGAAAAACTCATCGTCTTCCTCAACTTCCAAAAGCAACATTTTGTCGTTTACTTCGATGCGATTACATTAGAACTATTAACGATGATGGAATATTCAAGTAGAATAGATTATTTTTCGAAGTTGACGAGCGCAGTCGAGCACAACTTTATTAGAGTGAGAGCATACACGAAGGGGTAAGAGTGTGTGTGATAGGCCTGCGATGTCGTCGAAAATTTGAGTCACCGAATCAGGCACACGACACCAGCAAAGGGCTTGATACATCCTTGTAGGTGAGCACCCACGTGATGTAAAATCTCAGGGTGGCAATACGGTCCAGTTCAATAGAAGCGATTAAGAAACAACGAGCGAACGATTTCATAAAGACTTGTCGAAATACAACAGGAACATACACGGCAGAAAAAGTTCGGTTCCGAGTTTCTTTCTTATTCTCACTTAGTTTCTCGAGTCCCTCAATCCTCTTCATCACATTGCTCTGATATGATTTCTCATCACTTTTCAATCTTTACGGTAGTTCATTGAAATCATCTCGAAACGCCTGTTTCGTTCTATTAGCATGAACCAATTCATAAGCCTTATATAGATCTCAGTACTTCGACACCACTGAACCTCACGCATTTCAATTCACATACGCAATGACTCTTACGAACTCTGGCGAAGCCCTGGTACTGATCAATATCAAAGCACAAAAACGTACGTGACAGTATGTGATGATTCTTTGCAGTTGAACGTAGCAAGCTGAGAGTGATGGTTTTTCGCAGAGAACAAAGACATACGCAAATTGCCTAGGCCTGTCGCAAGAAGCGCGCTTATTCCACGACAGAAACTGATTTCCTAGCAAAAAAGACGAGTGAAAAACCACATAGTTCCTGGTCCAAATCCCCCCCCCCCCCAACATGGTCTAGCGTGGCGTTTTTTCAGAGCCCCCCCGCCCCCCCCCCCCCTGACGAACTACATGGTTTGAATTTTCAACCAGTGGTTGAATTTCCAGCGACTAGTGGAAGTTTTATAGTCAACTACTGAAACAATTTTCAATAGCTGGTTGAAATTTCAATCGAGTGGGCGACATTTCACCTCGGTGTTTGAATACTTATCGACGACGGGAAGAGTAAAACTTGCGTAGCGCTCGAAGCGCACCCAAGGCGGATATATGCAACCACTAGTTGAAAATTCTACCAGTGGTTGACAAAAAAATTCAACCAGTGGTTGAACATTTGACCAGTGGTTGGCAAAATAACTTCAACCAGTCGTAAAAAATTCAACCAGTGGTTAAAAATTCAACCAGTGGTTGACAAGAAAGTTCAACCAGTGGTTGAAAATTCAACTAGTGGTTGGGCGAAGAAACTTCGACCAGTGATTGAATTTTGGCCCTCAACTAGTGGTTGAATGAAAATCTTCAATCAGTGTTGAAGTTTTTGACCAAAATTCTTTACAGTGAAGGATTGAGGTTAACTACTTTTTTTTTCAAAACTCTACAGTCCTTTCTTAGGACTATTGAGCTACAGAAAAACATATACAAATAATCTTCCACATATCAAATCTTGAGCTAACATTTTCTGAAGAAATTCAACATTACAGTACATACTATTTTGGGCGTTGGGTTAGTTATAAGATATTGGACCGATATGGGCAGATACATCTCATTTTTAATTAGATCTCTGATTAGTTGAAGTTTCTGTGAGTTGTAAAGAGGACATTACCACAGGACATGATTCATTCTCTCCACTTTTGTCCCCACATACACATTTTGGATGAGGCTAACTACCGATTATATGCAAACAAAATAAATCGCGTGAAGCAGAGCGTGATGGGGTCGGGAAGGCGGTAATGTGAAAATTGAGTAAACATGGGATACTCTTATGGGGTTCTTTTTTTCGTGAATCCAGTAACATTTCCCGAAAAGAATCAAAGTCTTTCGCCGGGAGATTTCGATTCGATTATTCAAGCTCTCACACACAGTGCATGGATGCCGCATGATTGGAATGGTAGATTTTTCACCGCGGTCATTCCATCTATAGCACGCGAGAGCTAACAAAACCACAAATGCAACAGAGTATTGATACTGGACGCGTCGAACTTCCCAGGCCTCTCGGTAGGAGGGCTTGCGGAAAGCCTGAGAAAATGCAGAAGCCGCAAGGGAGCAGCAAAGAAGGATCGCGCGCGACAAATTACCGCACACCGAGCTCAGATTAGTGTTCTCGCGATGCGGGAAGCCTCATCGAGCCACTTGTGATGAGATTGCCCGAGATGTTAAGAACTAGAGGAGGTACCTGTTGCGCCTATGCTGCGATACGCGAGTGCAAGAATAAAACGCGAGCGTCGCGTCGTACAGGAAGCTACTCGTGTCCATTGTCAACTTTGATCGAGTGGATTTTACCTCGCAAGAAACTTAGTTCTTGGCGCAAGCTCCCCACCGCTGCGGGAGTCAGTTAAGAGCCTTTCTAAAAGAAGCATTCGCTTCGATACATGACACTGCTGACCAGTTATGAATTATCAAGAATCAAATTTCCCGTTCAAATCGATCAGATTAATCCCAGGATATATATCTTCCAAGATCAAGGGTGGAATGTGTTTCTCTCTTGCACACATCTATTCCTCTCATTCGAGTCATTCCAAGTGAAGCACCTTGAAGCTCAGTGGCCGCACTCGACGCGTGGGCAGCCGCAGTAAATCACGCGGAAACTACTGGCATCTCGCCTGCACGCGCGAATTACCACAGCTATCCTGTACCCTTTGCTGTGCACATATTACTCGATGTAGAGGCCGGGCAGGCTACGGAAGGGCAGCTCGCTATCCAACAAAAGGCTCGCACACGTGTGCAACGCGCCTCGCCCCAGTATTTTGCATTCGAGCCGAGTGATGCTGCCCTCGCTCACTGTTATTCTGTTCCTTGCGAGCTCTTTGATTCAGATTTGCGCTACCTCATTGGAGCTCTGTGCTATCTCCGCTCGTCCGTCTTTCATCCCACCAATACTTGGGTCGAAATCGTCTGTTGATCCGTGAATTACTGTTTTGACAGTTGTACCTTCATACTCAACTTTCCGCAAACTTTGCTGTCTGTGTAATGTGTCAAGTACGTATAACTCGTACATTTGATAGATTTCCATAGCAGACCCCGGTAATGCTAGCTGATTGTTCTAATTTGTCCCTTGGTCCGACATGAGCACATAAATCAATGGGCAGTATCTCAATCTTTGCATCACTTTTATATAACAGTTTGCTCTCAGTCAGCATTATCAATCGCCATCAAGTTGATCCTACTCCATTCTCACTAACTCAGACATATCCACAAAGTATGCATCGCAAGAATTACCCAAATCGCGTATCTTTCTCGCCGTAGAATTTGCAAGACTTGAGATGGCGTGATCAGAGAGATATTCCGAAATCTTATTTGAGACAAGTATTTTATTAGAAGAAAACGTCGACGCTCGAGAGTAAAAAAGCTTTATCTCAACTCTTAAAAAAATGAAAAGCCCTATCTCATTTTTGGTAGAGTAAAGAGCCTTATCTCCCGCTTGAGGAAAGAGTCCCATTCCAGAATTCAACTCAGCCTTATCTCATTTTTGAGGAGGTGAAGAGCCCTATCTCAATTTTTAGAGTGGAAAAGCCCTATCTCAAAAATTTTGAGGAAAAAACCCTACCTTGAGAATTTAGTGTGAAAACTCGTGTATCAAAATGTTCGAGGATGAAGGTCATATGTCTGAGAGAACTTTCATGGTCCTCTTGAAGATCTTTTCTCTGTCGCGTTACCCTCATTCTCGAACATTTTAGGACGCAAATTTTCACACTAGATCTCCAAGATAGGGCCTTGCAACTCAAAATTTTACAGATAGGGCCTTTTACTAAACAATTCTGGAATAGGGCTTTTTATTGCCTCAGGGGTGAGATAGGCATTTTTATCTTCTCAAAAATGAGATAGGGCTTTTTAATTTTCTCAAGAATTTAGATAAGGCTTTTCTGACCTTGAGCGTCAAACCTCATATTGGACTGAAATCATCACATATTCCCATTCACGTTTCGCGCAAATTTAGAAAAATTGCAACAACATTCGAATCACTTGAGAGCATGAGAAGCGACCAGTCGGAAACTGGAACTGAAAGTCGTGTAACATGCAGCATGGGAAGGCCTACATTTTGACCCATGAAAATTGAGAAGATGATCGCGCATCAATTGAAATAGTTCCGACAGTACCAAGAAGACTGTATTTCTGCAAATGTGTGACATTTTAATTGTCTAAATCGAGGATGTATGTTTATAGTAGAGCGTGGAATCAACATCAATGTTAGACTCATTCATTTTCAGGAAAAGTTCACCCTTGAGAGGAGAAGAGTCAGGGAAAGAAATACGATAAAGGATGATAGACGCAATTGGAAATATCGGCATGCACCGATCGAAGAAACATGCCGATACAGATGATACGAACTTCAGGACCAGCGCGCCGCAAAGAATATCAGCTGGTACTTATCTCGCAGCCATCGATGCACTCGCGCAATTAATTACCAGCTAATTATCAACCACTGCCCAGCTCTGACTCTCGAACCCAGAAGACAGATGCTCGGAGATTGCTCTTAGACCCGGCGCATTCTTACTGCGCGCCCTTATTTGCACCCGCGAGACTCCATCCGATAACCGCGAGCTGCAAGTCGTGTAAAATAGCTCGGCCATCGGCTCGCGCTCACTGTTTGCTACGTGGGTATGAGGTACACCGTCGCGTGAGCCTCTGGAATCTCTGCTCGCGCGTGCCTCGTGTTCTGCGGCGCATGCCACGGTGGGCGCACGCGAATCGAACTCTAGGTAGGGCCCGATCCCCTGCCGATTGAAATTTATTTCGCCTCGAGTGTACTTCCTCGTGCCGCGGGCGTCGTCGCTCGAAAAAATTCGACAAGCAGCAGGCTTCGCGAGTATCTGCCTCATTCATCTGAATGAGTTTGCGAAAATTGTATGCGGTGGCGGGCTGAAGGCTCATACGTTGCTCCAATATAAATTTATGATCGACCATGTTTCAGAGGGAGAGGATAAGAGAAGAGTATTTAATTTGGTAGTGGTTAGTTTTTCATGTCGAGATGGAGTATTTGAAGCCATGGAGAGTACGAGTTTTGCTTATATTTCTTCTATGGTCTCACGTCGCGTCGTATGACGAAGTTGTATTAGCTAGACCTTTACGGGTCTTTTTGTGGGGAGGAATAGCTCCCTGGGGAATCAGAATCAATTTATCCAAATCACTCATACAATCGTTATTAGAGATTGGGCGGATCTAGAGTAAACTTTAATCTCATTTCTCCAACGCGAAGTTCACTTTTTCTAATTCGCATCGGGCTCACGTAATAATTTGATGAGCCGCAGGATCAAGCGATGATGGTTTCACTTCGACATGGATGAGGCTATGAGATGCTCATTCTGAGTATGCA
This sequence comes from Eretmocerus eremicus, assembly GCA_030522705.1. Taxonomy (NCBI): domain Eukaryota; kingdom Metazoa; phylum Arthropoda; class Insecta; order Hymenoptera; family Aphelinidae; genus Eretmocerus; species Eretmocerus eremicus. The sequence goes on from JAPYYZ010000675.1 coordinate 12,773, forward strand.
TCGACAATAAATTTCAAACAGCACCTACACTAGCTCCTCATTCTAAGATGATGCGGTACGCAAAAATAATCCCCGGGGCCAACTTCACATTTATTAGACTTTCCCGATATCGATATAACACGAGATTCAGAAAAATATCGATGTCGATGTCGAAAATATCGCATTATTCAATATCGTATCGATATCGTCAAGGTGAATATCGAAAATAGTGAAATGTGGATGAGAAATGTGTGATATTCCATATCAACCCGACGAATCGCTCTCAAATTTGGACATGATGCTCTTCGACAGTCCCATTTACGTACAATTCACTCAAAAGTCTAGAAAAGTTCCGAAAAAGATAGAAAGACACAGTTCCTCTTAGTTTTCTCATCAGCTTTCTCATTTTTTGACCTGAAACTTTTGACCCGGTACTGCCAGCGGCTGATTTTGTCTGTACAATCTGGATATTTTCATCTTTTTCATCACAGAATCGTACTTTTCCGAAAGTTTCCGTTTTATTCAATATGTTGATAGAATAAAATTGAGCAAACTGCTTTGGTTTTAGATAGAAAAACTGATCGAACGAGGAATAATGAGACATTGCTCATTGCATTTCAAGCCGGCCCACATAAACTCCTCAAACACTACAACAACTGTAACTGGGTACTGTGTTTCGTTGATTCTCGACCCAAGGTACAAGATCGCGGGTTTTGGAAGTAGTAGTTGGGGAAAGGAGATGAAAGATCGTTCGGTCGAAGTATTTAAAGAAATCTATTGTGGTCGATTTTGCTCTTGTCAAGAAGAAGATATCGAAACACCTCCTAAAAACCCAATGGTATGAGTAGATGGTCTTCTAGATTCAATTTACGTTGATGAAGAGAGCACATGGTGCGATAAATATAGTCCTCGATATAGTCAAGAGTTAGATGGGTATGTGAATTCTCCGAAAGCGAAAAGAAAAACTGACATTCTTCAGCGGTGGCAAAAACATTAGACACTGAACCCGTCATTAGCATGCATTTCGAGAGATGTGCTGAGTACCTCATCGGTTCCGGTCGAAGGGTTTTTTCGATAGGATCTTTAACTATGACAGCCAAGTGCGGAAGATTGGATGACAATATACTTTGAAATCGCTCATGCGTATAAATTCCTAGGCGAGGTCTCACATGCATGAAGAGATATATGGGATTGTTAATAGTCAGCCTGGAAACAATGATAAATCAATGATTCAGCAGCTCGTATTATATTACGATTTAATCATCCAATTTTTTGTGTACAAAATAGATCGATATTTCGATGTTCACGATGTATCGGTCCTCTCTATATCGATATTGACTGAGTCCAGGATCAATTATATCGTATCGATATCGGTATAATATCGGAATATCAGGAAAGTCTAGTCCTTATTTGTAACGCGGACTGCACCCATAAGGAGATGAAATTAGTATTCTTGCGAAGATGAACTATGGCATAAATTGGTATAGTTTGCTCTCAGTATTCCTTCTTGGTTGCTCGTTCTGACTTCACATATAAGTAATGGAATCATTATCGAAAATTGTTCTGATGATAGTAATGAAAAATTTACATTCTGACTCTTGCTTCTTATTCGGTTGGGCCCCAACCCTTTCTCATCAGTCTAATACGAGAAGATGAGGGGAATGAAGTATGGAGTTCCGAGGGATGTAACCCAAAGGCATCTTTTGGGGTGGTTTGACCCTCACAAATAGTATCTGCGGGACATTAGAGAATTTGCGGGTGTATTCACGTTTTCCGAGACTTCTATTGGAGTTGGTGGCTTTAGTCCGAGGATGATCATTTATAATTTACAATCGATCGATCGCTCACCATCAGGTTGATGATTCACAGGATTGTAATCAAGAGTATGACAAGTTTGAGAGTGTCTTCCAAAGTAGTGAACATATGAGTTTACTGCTTCGAGCTTTAAGAACTGTCAACCATTCACTTTGTCAAAACCAAGCGATTGAAGTACGTAATTTCATACCGCATTAGCTCTATATAGTTTTTCATTTTCATACCCTTGAGATGGTATCGTGCGCGAACATATCGTATTTTACCCGAGATCCTCAGGCGAAATTTATCAAATACTCCGACTGGTTCAATCATAATCATTCACTCCCCAGCAAATTGAGTCCGTGTTATTTGCAAGAAAGCTAATCCCGCTGTTATTTCCATGAGGAAGCTGGTGAGCCGAACCAGTCTCATCCTCACTTTGGTTCACCTTCATATTTGGAGAATGCGACGAGCTGGTGACTTGCCTCATCAGTCTGCTCCCATCAATCTCCCGTTCCATGCAAGGGAGCGATCAACCACGATCCAACGAAGAAACGCTCGATTCGCTCGGATTCTTTCACATCGTAATGACTTATTGAGAGACGAGGTATAAATACGCCACTCGCCGTGACGCGACTTTGGCCGGGCAAGAAGAAGAATCGCTGGTGATCTTGCGAATGCTGCTCGTAGGAGGTACTTATGTGACGAAAGAATTCAGATAATTGACGGGAAGGTATTTCAGCCGATCCGACAGTCTTCGACAGCGAATCGATGTGCGAGATGAGACCAGCAGTGAGCAAGTGCATCGATGAGAGAATATTTATCAAGTTGACAAGGCGTTTTTGTTGACATATGCTCGCTTGAGAATTCTCACAGAGGACGTGGCCATGTAAGCAATGAAGAAGGGGCATGAATCACGGGATTCTCGATGATTTGTATGCTTATTTTCAGCCCTTCAATGGTTCTTATCTAGGAAAATAGACTTTGAGTGTCTCACGTGTGCTAGCTACGTATTTTTCACTTGCTATTCCATAGATGAAGTGAACATTATCAATGAACATCATATTCGACATCGGCACTTAAGATTGACATTTGAGGTTGATAGTCTAAACTCATATAGTATCATATTGACGGCTCTGAACTAATTGTCAGATGATATAATCACAGTGCAGTTTCTTGAGAACCACAGTTAGTACTTTTGACTCCTCTCGGACTGGTAATCTTTTTCTACAATCATTCCAACAGCATTACTCCGGTGAATGAATAGACCAACTAGAAGAATTCTTCCAGATGATGATTTTGCAGCATACGGAAGTCTACATCCATGGAAATGTTTAGTCTTAGCATCAATTATTTCGTCAGACCATTCATTTCTCTCTCATTCTCCTGTTCAATTGATACCTGAAGAGCCGGGTGAAGGAGATACAGCCCTTCTAGAGCGGACCGCTTGACGGTCAAATTGACTGACATGGAAATGCGTCTTTCGTGATATCTTTAGATATTGTACCAGGGTATTTTTAAATTTTGTGATAAATTGCAAACCGAACTCGGCTTTGTCTAGGTGTTTATATGCGAGCACAGTATATATTCATTGCAAGTAGGCAGGAAGAACAGAGAATGCGATTAGAGGAGTCTCGAGCCTGGAGGCGTAAAGAGTGCAGTCCCAATCGGGAAAAGGAAGAGGTTCCGGGGAAAGGTTTATGCATGTATTTGTGCGACTTCTTGCTCTCTTTCCCCCGGGCTGTGCGAACCATTTCCGCTTTTGGCGAGCGTACATCGTGCTTTGGTGTTTTAGTGTGAGTAGAGGTACGTCTTCCTACCCATACTTGCACACGCGTGCATTCGCGCAAGCCGCATTTGCATAAGACAACACGATCGCTCGCTCCGACTTCAGCGTTTTTGTCCCATGGTGCTGCTCTTGCTTAGGCGCAAGCGTACGCATGCATTCATGCGTGTGTCTCGCGAGTTCATGCTAAAGCGCACCGGATTCCGAGCGGGCGAATTTTTCAGTTTATACGGGGTAGGTGTGCTTGATACGCTCAGGTATTGCCGAAGTCCTTAACGTTTGTGGATGGTATAATGGTCTGGAATGTTGTCATCGTGCATCTGTTTCTGACCGACGTTCTTCTATTTCAGGAATGACGTTTTTCTGTATATCTCAGTTCTTAATCTGTTCATAAGACTAGATATACGCATCCACTGACATTGTCCACCTGGTAATGACAGAATGGCAGAAAATCACATCTATGCGAGAAGAAGTTCTCTTCTTACATGATTTTTATCCATAGAATCTAGGCACATAGTATATCAAATATCTAGTAATAATTATACAAGATATTGTCCCACGGTGCGACAAGAATTGCGACAGAGTCAGGAGACTTGAAAGAGTGAAAGAAATGTAAGATCAGAAAGAATTTGAATTATCTCATCGAGTAGAGAAAAACCTCAACCCTAGTCGAGAAAACATTTAAAAAAAAGGAGAGAAAAAAGATATTCCTAAGCTTGTATCTTCTTTGAGCTATCGTGTGTAGTCATGAATTTTATGGGACATAAGTATTTGCGTTTAGATAACTGTCAAACATTTGGGATCCTTGAAACATAATCGATTCGTAAAATCTAATACTCTGTCGATAGAAGTGAGGCAAAAATAAACTCAATGATGTAACTCTGTGCGTATAGCTATCCAAAAACTCCCGAGATCAGGAAAGGTCACAAGAGAATATCAGAGAGTCGTCCCAAACTACCAGCAAGTTGTTAGCTCTTAGAGAGACATCGGGTTCTGACCCGATTTTCTGGTGACTTTGAGAGATGGGTCTGGAACTAGAGCATCGGGCCTACTTGGCACCGTCTCCATCGATAATGTATCGACCTCAGGATATTGGAAAGATTTCCACTGTAATGTCCTTGAACTTTGAACATATGGAACCTCGGGAACCACGGATTTCCATCAGAATGAGACACTGTGTAATACTCCAGAAAAATTCATCACCCGCATATGGGAGCTCCGACATGCAAGATGGGGAGTAGATCAACACTAGCATGCGGTTGGAACCTCATTCTTGGAGTAGATTCGCCTCGCGTTCTTTTCAATAGAGTAGAAATTGGTGACGTCAAATTCGTCGTGAGCAATGCGAGCGTCGGCAATGCTCCCCTGTATAACGATAGTCATAGTCCCATAGCGTTGTGTCATATCTGGCTAAACAGACCAGTCTTTTCCCGACACTACACACCTACGACATGATCTTGAATCGGATCTCGGAAGTTGTCTGGCAGATTATGCCAGATTTTATAACACACACATTTCGTCTCGGTCAGCGTCTGGCATAGTAACCAGAGTTTCCGCGGTATTTCAGAACGATTCCTCCAGTGTCAACCAAAATCTCGCAAAGAGTCTAGTAGAATTCGACGGTCGTTCTGCGAGATTTGAGGCAAGATTTCGTGCCATTATTCTGGTCTTGCTTGAGTCTTGGGAGATGTTTCGCTAATTGAACCAGACTTTCCGCAAGAGAGCCGAAAGTCTCGGACAGTCTCGTAAACGAGACCTTTGCCCATATAATTTTCGATGGAGACATATTTTCCCAAATTTTTCGCGAGGCGTTTTTCTGTCGCAACATAAAATTCGCGTATTTGAGAATTTTTTTATTCAGGGTTCTTTTTGACTTATATTTTGTTCTGAAGATTATTTGTAATTTTCCGATAACTGGACTTTGCATGACCAATCCTAACCTTGAAACCAGCTTTAGACAAGCTAAAAGAAATATATTAATAATATTGACGTGCGCAGCTCATTGCATGATCAGCCCCCGTATCGAATTCGACACATAATTATATCACGCTTCATCCCTACCCAGTATGTTCGTATGAGTCATCAATCGTAGTCCACGTAAACCCGGTACAACGTGGCTTACAAACCGTAGTAAGCGTAAACCCGGTACAACGTGGCTTACAAATCGTAGTACACGTAAGCCCGGTACAACGTGGCTTACAAACCGTAGTACGCGTAGACCCGGTACAACGTGGCTTACAAATCGTAGTCCACGTAATACCGGGACAACGTGGTTTACAAATCGTAGTCCACGTAATACCGGGATAACGCGGACTAC
>JAPYYZ010000676.1:0-18643 GCA_030522705.1 Eretmocerus eremicus
GTTTCAGAGATTTCGAGAGTTTTATTGTGAGCAGCGGGATGCGGGTGTGCTCAACGTTATCACTAAATCCAGGAGAATTGCGCTATGAAGAGACATCCGAGCTAACCCATCGATCAGAGGCACAGCGATTGATTGTGTGCACGTCGGCTCATGCGTCCACCTCCATGCGAGCAGACGACGAATTGGGTGAGTTTTGCAATAACAAGTTTTCCGTATTTTCTCCGTGATGTCTCTCCATAGCGCAATTCTTTGATGCATTCTGTGAATGCACGTCAAGTTTGAAGTCAATCCGTTTTGTCAATCTTGAAATATCCTTGAAACGGAAAAGTCACTAGATTATGTGGTAAAACAGAGCTGTACGGCCTCGCCTTAATGGATTCAAGATTTTTTCAAGATTCAAGATTCAAGATTCTTATTCATCGAGCGTATACAATTACATCATAGTAACCTACAGGAGGCGTTTCAAACACCTGTATGAAGGACTGGATATACTACCCGCTATGTCGAAAAAAGAGTGAAAATCTTGATAGAAAAATACAAAAATACATAAGAACTGAAAGCTCGCACACATATACAACGAACTGCTCATATCTTATGGGAGATCATTCTTTGAACTTCGAATCCAATGCTTCAGTAATTTCTTCACTGTACTTTTTGAGCTTTAAGATAATTCAAGAGATCTTGGCAGTCTGTTGAAAATTGGCATAGCTTGATTATCCATGATTCTCTTGCCTACTTCCAATTTCATTTTTGGTAGAGTGAGTATTTCATTCCTGTTGGAGGTTTTTCTATCGTGTTGCTCATGACTCAGATGTTGAAAATTGTGTATCAGAACATCTGAAAATGTGAGACTGATTTCTGCTCAGTGGACTATTCCTTTCTCATTCTATACCTATTAATCGTAAAACTCTTTTCTGCAGTTTAATAAGAGGGTCTAGTGCACTTGTCATAGATACTACCCCAGGCAACTAGTCCATATGTTGCAACGCTATGAAAGACTCCATGATAAATTATGATGAGCGCTTTTTGTGACAATATATTAGTGCATTACGCACACAGGGAGTACAAGAGGGTTAGTTCCTCTCGGGCGGATGTTATCGCTGGAGGCGAAGCAGAGAATGATGAAAACCCGAGAGGAGGTGATCCTTCTCACTTCCTAGAAACGTATTATACTCATTACTACGAGAGACAGAAAGTATGCGTGGGTCCCGCTCGTTGGAGAGGGAGAAAAGGACGTACTTCTGTCTCCGGGTGGTGAAAAATAACTTTCTCAAGAAGGCAAAAATGAAAAGTAGATATCGCAATCTCCAAGACTCTGAATGTGTTCGTTCCATCTCAAACTAGATTCGATAACACGCGCTGAGGCATGTGGATGTGTACAAAGTGTGAATGTGAACAACCCTTCATAGAATTCAATACAGCTATTTATTGCGCAGTTATCTCCAATACCTCCATGCAATAACACACGAAGCAGCTCTCGACAAGTACGTATACACGATCTCATTCATATCGGAAAGAGCGTGGAACAAAATACAGTTTATACATATCTCGTAGTTGTAGAAACATATGAGGATTGCTGTCTTTTTTTTTCTTTTTTCTGTTGGTGGTCCAAAAAGTTGCGAATCTGCAGAACAGATGACAGGCCGGCTCAAGAGCAAGTAACCAGCTCTTGTGATGACCCCCGTGTATCGTGGTCTGTCCAGAGATCAGTTCGGGCAGGGAAAGGAGTCGGCAATCGACTCGAATTACCTTCCATCCAACTCCAAGAACCGTTACCGACTAAACCTCTCTCGGCCTCGTACCCATTAATAAGGGGAGGCAGAGGTAAACTCCACCAACTTACCTATCCCAGCCTGGGACTGTTTACGCATAACTTCAGGTATGGGTGGTGTTGCTCGCGCTCCATGGGTGGCGCGTCTCTTCTACACCAGACTGGGTGGAAGTTGTGTTTAGCAAGTATCAGTGAAAATTCTCAAAAAATTCTCATGGGTAGATCTGATTTTTCTCCACCCGAATACACTGTTTGTTTATTTTGCTCCACCTTCGTTTATTCATGAAAAATTGTTGAACATTGGGATACTTAGGGGAGCGGTATCTCGGCACAGGATTTTCCTCCCGCGTTCGGAGGTATCCCAAATAATTGCTCCAGCTCTGAACTAATTTGCTCCTCCGCTAGAATCGATCAAACCTCAATTGTTTATTAGTTATTGATCAAAAACTTGTTCATCTCTTTTGAATCTATTCATGATGCGTGCACTGCGCATGCGCATCCTCGGTCATCTCAAAGGTGGCTCCAAAAGGGATGTCCAAGTTTTTGATCAATAACTAATAAACAATTGAGATTTGATCGATTCTAGCGGTGGAACAAATTAGTTCAGAGCTGGAGCAATTATTTGGGATACCTCCGAACGCGGGAGGGAAATCCTGTGCCGAGATATCGCCCCTCTAGGTATCCCAATGTTCAACAATTTTTCATAAATAAACAAAAGTGGAGCAAAATAAACAAACAGCGGATTGGGGTGGAGAAAAATCAGATCTACCCATGAAAATTTCTTGAGAATTTTCACTGATACTTTCTAAATACAACTTCCACCCAGCTGGTGTCCCTCCTCGTCTTCTTCTCTCTTTCTTCTTGCCATCTATTGCGTTGCGCCTCTCACCTGCACATATCATCCCCTTTCTTTCACGGGTGATCGCCGTCTTGATGTACTGTGTGATGTCATCCCACATCCTCTTGTTGCGGAGCATTGTTGGTACTAGGTTCTCGGGGATGAGCCGGAACCCGAGCTTCGTTCAAATTTGAAGGATTGCTGTCTAGAATGACCCCTAGATACTTAGTACTTTCAGCTCGTTTGACCTGTTTCCCTGCTTCTTGTATTAGTATGTCATCAGGTTTCTTGTCGTTGTGATTGTGGAAATGCATACTCACAGTCTATTGAATGATTAACACCAATTCATTTGCCTCAAGCCATTTTACGACTTTCTCTAAAATCTTGTTCATTTTTTGGGTAGCATCATCAAAATTAGCTCCATTGAAAGACACAACAGTATCATCTGCATAAGATATAATGTTCCCTTCGAATGAAGGAGGATGACCACGCTATCCGTATTCATGATCTGAGAAAGACACGCACGAAACCTGGTTCCCGATGAAGAACGTAAATTCCTTAACAATTTCTGATAAAATCCAGCCCTTTCAGACTCAGGGGAAGGGGTGAAATAAGCCCTTTGAAAAATTCTTTCTGACCAAAATTATCTCTTACTACTGATTCACAATTAATGAGATACTTCCAATTAAAATCGATGAATTGGCACTCAAGGGGTTCCCGAAAGCGCAGGAAATGACATCAATAGTCTCGGCCCGTCAAATCGTCGGAAAAATTCTTATTCCTTCCGAAAATTGATGATTTTCTGTGTTGTTTACATGTTGAAGAAGAGCCACCCCCAGCGATCAAACGAGCGCAGAATCCTTCCACAAGTTTCTTTCGAGATGAAATTTACGCTCACTGATTCGTGAATGAATGTTATATCTAATCTATCTCAAGTCAACGCGGTGGCATCTCAAGATTATGCAGATCTCGTTCAAACGATTAGGAAATAGCCTCATCTTCCGGTTCGGTGTTGATTGTTTACCAACCCCTATAACTTAACCTCAAAAAGCCGATATCACTCTCTTTATCTCTCTTAGGAATCTTCAGCATGTTTTCCCAGCAAGGAGCGTGCAGGGAATCGATAGACGAATCGATTCTGGATGAGATATAACTTGAATGAATGAGGTGGCATTTTTAAATATAGGCTAACATCAATTAGTATCTGACCATCCCCATTGGTACATACTTCAACCCCTATCGTTTATCCGAGATATAAAATGTGCACATGTTTTTTCTGAACCAGGTTTTCCTCACTGATAGCTGGATAGAAGATCCGCCAAATGCATTTCGAAATAATGCGGTGGCATCTAGAATCATACTCAATTATCCAAATCTAAAGTAGAATGATCCTCGGACCCGGATCATACTGGTCCCGAGCGGGACCGAGATAGCCCTATCGTATTATCTAGTCTGTTTACATATTTCCTGTATTTTGCTTTCAATTTCAAATTCGAGATATCTTTCTGCCATCCTATGTATGGAGGATTTTTCACTCCACAAGGTTTGGTAACTGCTTTGGTGATCCAGGGTTTCCTAGGTTCGTTTTTCCTCTTTTTGACATTTTTGAAAGGAGCTCTATCAATTAATTCTCGTATGTTGCTCACTACGTTTTTTACCGCAATATTGACGTCATTAGTCTCAATACTATTCCAATCAGTATTTTTGCTCAGTTTACATAGTTGTTGATGATCAACCCTAGGAAAAACTTGACGTTCTCTCGTTCCATTCTCTATATTGATAAGAACTTGAAGTAATATTAGAACATGGTCCGTGATTTTATGAGAGATTTCATGAACTTTTCTCCTATATAAATTACATTTTCCAAAGATATTATCTATGCAACCCCATTGCCATCACCTCTGGTGATTGGAGTTATATATGGAATGTAATGCTTCCCCAAAAGATTATTCAGGAATTCATCCCCGTCACTATCCACATCTAGCGTATCCATATTGAAATCCCCCATAAAGAAGTGTGTTTCAAGTTCATTGCACGATAATAGCATATCATCAGATAATTTGATGAATCTTCTCTCCTCAATTGCATGAGTACAATATAACGCACTTATTGACATCTTCTTTTTATTTTCGGTTGTAAGTTCTGAATTGACTATCTTTGATTCATCATGATCATTAATCTTCTTCTCGATTTCTAACTATCTCTTAACGTGAACAATTACCCCGTCCGCTTCGTTCAAATGCCTTATATGGTCAATAATATCATACCCATCAATTTTGATTTATATATGCCTTCTATCATGATTATTGAATTATCGAAATTTTTATTCAGACTTCGAATATTGACATGGAGAGCGATCCATTCCGTTCATTCTGAGGCGTCCGGTTCAAACTCATTATATGTTGATGATTCCATGGTGGAACACCTATATTCACCTCATCTTCCTCATCTTGTCGCATGTGAATTTCTTCTGGTCTTGTCTGACGCTGAGAAATTCTTCCTCACTTGATCTCACGCTCTTCTTGTCTTCGGATTTCCTGCCTCATCGACTATCAACAGCTCAGGTGAAGGTACATTGAACAGGATAGCCTGTGGCATCCACAATCTTCTCGACTTTGCTCCTCAATATTCCACAATTATTTGTCATATGCCTCGTGTTCTACATTCCGTTGTGTTCCATGTATACTATTTCTGTGATAACAGTCAGTGCATTCAAAATCCCTATTAACTTTGCAGTTTTGTGTTAGATGCTTGCCTGCATATTTCATGCGTTGGATCGCATTTTCACATTTCTCACTACTGTGGGAAAACCTTCCACATTCGAAGCATAATCCCAGATTTAAACCATCATATATTCGACATCTCTGACGTCCAACGTATACATTGTAGTTATTATTTCTGACTGGCTTGTACACATCACTAGTCACTTCCATGATCAGAGATTGCGAATTGTTGCTCGTGTAACTAATTCGAAACGAGCTATTGTAGATGGAATGAGTACATTCGTAACGTTGATTTTTCTCAAGCCCTGCTTTTGAGCCCTTGAACTGAATTGTTATGTTCCAAAATGAGTAAGGCAAAGCAGGAGGGAGTATGCGGAAGTTATGTGCAATGAACGAGAATAATTATATTCAATCATTATTCATTCTACAAATCAATCATCCGCGTTAGTAATCCAGGTTTGCATCCGGTGGTTCACTATAAGTGTTGAATGATCGTCGACTTGAGATGAATTATGAAAGTTCAAACAATTGAATTTGACACAAACATATTCTAATTTAATTTGAATATTAGTAGGATTATGCATCCGAGAACAAATCGGGAGAATATTCGAATAGATCGTTTGAAATAGAATGAATGGAAACTATTTTGGAAGGTTTCAATGATTTCAGTGAATGGAATAATCAAAATGGCGTATCAGGCCGAGACAGGACAAAATCTGTTCAATTATCCAGAATTAATTCATAAATGGAATGATAGGTATTCATTCGTAAAAATATCAACAACCTCAGTTCAATTCAGTAGTCGAAAATAATTCTCCAAGAGCAATTTCTACTATGAATTTCCGTGATTTTCACTCATAACAACTCAAATTTGTGATAGTAATCGCGCCATTATGTATCCTGTTGTTCGCTATTATTCATTATCAAGATCAATGATATTTCAATAACCAGAAAATTGATACAATATTTCAACGTCATTCACGGAACCATTCCGAGACTCAAATCAATAAAAGATGTTTTTGATCGGTGCACTTCGAACAGGCCCTAAAGGCTAGAAAAGGCCTCAGCCGTGGGAAGAAGGATGGCGGGGCCTCAAGCCATGCTTTTCTATATTCTCCAATGGAGTTTCCCAATGAAAATACACTCTCAACTATGTTCAGTGGTTGATAGTATATTCACATGAATGATGACTCAATTAGTCGTTAAAACTCTTTGAATAATATAAGACGTATTATCATAATTATGGTGGAATAATTTTATTTATTGAGTCGAACGGTATGATATTCATGTCAAGCGATGAAATCGACTATCGAGAAAATTTTACAATTATTTTGTGAACTATAGGTTCAATTTGCATCTACTCAAATTATGTTTGTAGCTAAAGATGTACTCGATCGTGCTGAATGGCGTAGGAAGCCGTTTACATTGATATACAAGAATAATTACGGTTACGGGAGTCAAAATAATGGAAATGGCTATCGGTCATTTCAAAAGGATGAATTTCCATCATCTCGACTAATAGAGATTCTGATTCACTAGGGCTCATCTCAAAGCTTGAGACCTCTTTCACTCGCTCCGATAAGGCTGCAACCAAACTCCGGAAAGAGCCTCTCAGTTCGAGTAACTGAATGGGTAGAGGAAACCGGTTGGAACTTTTTCTAATCGATATCTGGTGTCTTACGGCACCTCCAGTCAATTTTGACACAAATTGAACGTGGAGAACAGATTCTTCCATGACAAATGCGCGTCTTTTTTATAGAAATCGAATTTTCGGAAAATTCAACTTCAACTTGCCGTATTTTCTCGGCTTTCCAACCCACGCCTCTGAAATTTTGAGTCAGTTATCCTCCATGTGTTTTAAAGGGAACGAACTCAGTCGGGAATCCTTCGAGTTATTCTAAACAAAATGGCAAATTTTTGTGAATAATGTCTCGCTGAAATGAGATTTTGTTCTCAATCTCAACGAGTGTGTTACGAATTCTCAATTTTCGGCTTTTAACCATATGAATTTTGATGAGCACTACTTGGAGAAGCTTTTTGTGGAGTTTGAGACCTCCACGATCAATAGCCGAGCGACAACGGTGATTCTTTTACGGCGCGGACGGCCGGAAGAGCGCGCGCTCGAGGCTTATAGACCGGGCCGAGGTGTCGCCATCTTTCGCAAAGATATTCCCAAGGAATTTTTTTGCAGGATTCCTTCCAGAAGATTCTTCCGCTGATGGGCATGCATTTTGCCGGTCGAGAATTTGGCCAGAATTTGTTTGAACCAAAATTGCTAAAATATTTCCAGGAACGTGTTCATTCCTGTTCCATTGAGGTAGTTTGACCAATTGTGAGCGAAAAAAGTCTCCTGTTATTTTTTGCTAAATTGCATTGTTCTCGAGTTATGAGCCTTTGAAATTTGGAAAAACGCGAATTTGGCCCATTTCAGTGTTGAATGAAAGCAATAATGAAGTGGGAAATTAGTGTCGCCACTATTCATAGTTCTTCACCAGGATGTCCTCTACAAGATACCACAGCGGGGAGCGATGTTTCCGGCCCATCTATTTCGGAGTTTTTGATGAGCAGTTGAGCGTGTATCTAGTGCAGCTATATACATCGTCCAGGCGCCTCCGTGGTATATATAGCTACACTAAATTGCTACACGCTAAATTGCTCATCAAAACCATCCAAAATCAATGTGTCTTGGACCTGAAACATCGCTTCTTGCCGCTGGATCTTGTAAAGGACATCCGAGTGAACAACTATGGACAGTGGCAGCATTGGTTTCCCACTCCATTATTGCTTTCATTCAACACTCAAATTGGCGGAATTCGCGCTTTTTTTCAAATTTCAAAGGCTCATAACTCGGGAACAAAGTAATTTAGCGAAAAGTGACAGGTGACCTTTTCTGCTCAGAATTGGTCACTCTACCGGAAGAACATGGTTTTGGAACAAAATGAGCAAGTTTTTGAAATTGTTCGAACAATTTTGGCTTAAACAAATGACCAAAGTCTCGCCCGGAGAAATGCGTTCCCATCAGCGGAAGTCTTATGGACGGAATTCTGGAGGAAAATTCCACGAGAATATATCTGCAAACAATGCCGACACCTCGCCCCGGTCTATGAGGCTCGAAAACAAATCACCGTTGTCCCTCTATTGGCCGAAAATCGGCAGTCAAGTCATGTCATCGGCCTTGCTCCTCCATGCGAGGCTCTCTCGCAGTTCGAGTATCGGCAGTTAGCCACGGTTCGGCGAGCACCGAGCCTCTGTGCTACTCGTGCTGCGATTTTTGCCCCCGCGTTGGCGCCCGCTGTGCGACCTATTTTATTCTCCCTTGAGAAACCGCCGTGGCCTAGCGGATGTAGTCCTTGGTCTCCCACGCGGAAAGCCAGGGTTCGACTCCCGTCCGGCTCAACTGAGATTTCTTCTCATGTGCTTCTTACGGTGGTCTCGGTGGTTTCGAACCCACCTTGAACTGAAGGTCTCCCTCGCCGATGTTAAATCGGTGGTTGGCCGTTGCTGACGCGCTAGTTGAGCGTATCTCAACCCCACGCACATGGGTATTGTTTGGATAGAGCTCAAAAGAGCAGGTGCCGAGACGTAAAACTAAGACTTCATATCTTATAAAAAGAAAAAAAATTATCAAAAATGAGAATTTATATATCCTGGGCTGTCGATTGTTATTCATAATCGTATTTCAGTAGCGTCAACTCACGTCCAACGAGCATTAACAGCCATTGCAGCCTCGTCTCAGAATCATCATAGTATATCACATTCACATAAAATCATGGGCTTCCCTCTCTGTCACATTGTACGTGAGTAGGAATAAATCCACGGTCATCCTATATCTTGGCGTGTATCGATTCATCGATCCTTCACAGTACCTTTCGGGAGTCTTAATACTCTCTAAATAGTGGATATCGGATAGAACCACACATAACAACTGGTGCTAGGTATGGGGTCTGCTTTCGAAGGAATCTATATTTTCATACATCTTCACACGTCTACTACGACGGTCGATATGCCAAGATCCATTTACAATAGAAGGGAGACTGGAGTATGTGGATTTCAGTTTTACTGATCTTTGTAACCTTAGGGTGAGTATACTATTAACTCAAACCATTTTCAGTCCATCGCGTGGGGGAACGGGTGTCGAAGACCTTCCCCTTCGTATTAGGGTCAATTTGGCCTTTGGCGGAACAGTATATTTTGCATCAATCAATGCAGATCTCAGTACAAAAAATATGGAAGAGATCCATCTCCGAAGTGCATTAGAACAGCATAATGAATTATAATTACTCGGAAACCAGAGATCTTACTAGCGAATGAAAAAACTCTTCTAGAGAATATGAAGACTAATTTGGAAGGAATAGTAAGAGAATTCAATTAGGATGTGAGATCCAAAATACCATCGAAAGTCAGTGCCTCTCTTTTCAGAAATTTCAAGATCTTACAAACCCGTTTCTGAATCACCAATCTCAAATGAATTCCAGTCACATCTACCAAACAAGGCAAAACAACGTTAACATTTCGAAGACAGTGATTATTAGATCAGTGACTCACCATTCAAACACTCATCCGCTATGAACAAGAACAACCTCAGGTCATTCTCAACTGGGAATGAGAAGTCTCCCCAAATACATGATAAGGATAGACTCTCGGAGTTCTGTTTGACCATATAGTGCAGATGGTAGACCTCGTGTGCCAAGCGAGGGCTTCGACCTCCGACCAAGTAATGGTATGGATGGGCAGTAGGGTGCTCCTTATTCCCCAAATTTTGATTCTCGATCGAAGATACCTGATCTGTGCCGCGAAGAAGTGAGAGAAAACTTTCTCTGATACCCGTAGGTATAATCTCTATCTGCCGTACGCAGGTAGAATTTTGAGAATGATGACGCGAAAATGACGTAAAAATCCGATTTAATTCATTCTGGAGAAAGCTCCCTTGTGATTAATCCTGACTGGCTTATATGCCCAAAAATTTTTGGAGAAAGCTTTTTCCATAAAGAATTTCACGGGAAGTACGATGCAATCGTTCATCTCCAACTTAAAAAATTTCATTCCGACAGAGTACTTAGTTTATAGATGATTAACCGTCAGAAATATAATCTTTCTCACTTTCAGACTCTCTGAAGCGATTCTGAGGCTTCAATTCATATTTTTTTCAATTATCTCTGTCACAATATCTATGAATGAGATACTGGAGGATGTCGCCGATGACTAACAGAGCAAGAGAATCGATCCTCCTCCTCGAATAAGGGGGGAATCGATTGTAGGAATACGCACTACTACGATGAATGCCACGATAATTCGTCGAAATAGTTCTCCCGGCTCGTAACTGCCTTCTAATATTCTTCGAAAACGACATTCTCACTCAAAATTTCGAGCTGAGCACGACGCAGTCATCTCTTCTGAGCCAAAAAGAGTCCAGTCCACTGAGGCATTGAGTTTTACCAGGTAAAAAATCGCAAAAACCTCATTGCGAACGATTTCCTTGATTTACAGCCTCCTCAATGCTACTGTAAGGCTTCAGGATGAGTTGGGGATCTCTTTGGTGATTTCCGTCATGATATCAATAAGTAGGAGATCGGATAGTATCAACGATGACTGGCAGTGCGAAGGAACTGAAGCGTGTTTCCGCATAATAGAGAAATGGAATTCGGATTTTCACGACGAACGCCACGGTAATTTACCTGAGGGATTTTCCTGGCTCTTGATTGTCTCCCAAAATTCATGGAACTCTCGATATCCCCTCAAAATTTGCAGATAAGCCCGATGCAATTGTTCATTTCTGGGTGAAAAATGTCTCTGTGCTTGAAAACTGAGTTTTCCAGTGGGCAGAAGGGACCCCGTTAGTACCACGGAATCTGGTTTGACTATAAAGCGGGCTGAGGAATAGAAACTTCCGAATTGAAAACGCTTGACGTCAGAAAAGTTGTTTTGTCACATGGAGATAACACAATTTCCGCATTGGGCACTGAGAGATGAGTTTTCCTGGTGGAGCGATAAGACCTTGTAGTTTCATGAAAAAGTGAGCAGATCGTCATTTCAACGATTCTCACAAAAAAAACTACTGAGATGCGAAACTTCGGTGGTCGGAATCATGCGCCAACTAAACACAACTCTCCCAGTTCCTTTCCTTGTTGTGAATTGCGACGAACAAATTCACCTGGTCCCTTGACGTCATGGTTTTCCGTTAAGTTTAAAAGAGCGGACTAGCGTGAGAAAACGACGTGTTTTAGATTTTCCTTGAATCCAAGCTTTTGTGAATACTGCCTTCTGATTGGCCAATTCAGTGGGCAAGTTTGTGATTTGGAATTCCTTATGAGCTTCATAAGGAGTCCCGGAAGTTTTGCGAGAGCTCCTGAGTCGATTTCTCGTGCAGTCGTTCCTGATATGCTTCGAATTTTTAGGACGTCATAATGCCCGTTGAGTAGACTTTCGGCTCAGTTTTTGGGCGATATCTCAAAAACTGCCCCGGGAAGACCCCAATCTGACTCCGGATTCGTGTTCAGCAGCTTCAAAGACGTGAATAACGTGTTCAAATTCTTCTGACCACAGAACTTTTTTTTGTGAGCCTGTGTTGTTAATATATCTGAGTTTCCGATTGACTCGAAGTCTTTGATTTTACTTATTTCAATAATTCACACATCGGTGACGGAATCAATGTAGAGTCTGGCTTTCCGATCTACGGATTTGCGAGTTCCAGAATCAGTTAATGGGGGGGTTTCCCTCTTTTTCAAAAATTTGATCGATGTTACTCGAATTTTTGGTTGAGGCAGTGATGATGTGCCTTCATCAGATCCATTCCCACCTGCCGTACTCACACTTGACTCATCGTCAGATGGTATTCCCGACGATAAATCAAATGACGATTTTTCATCATCGTTGTTGCTGCACTTGACAATGCTAATCTTATTGCATCGTCAATGCGCCCGTCGTCTGAGGATTGCGGCGGGCGGGCAACTAGTTTGAAGACTCATTGGGATTCACATTCGCGTGAGTCTGGGGCTGTACCTGTGGTCCCTGTCGGGGCGCGCTTGCGTCATTGAGATGGGAATTGGAGCGACTTGCGAAATTATACGGGCGATGTTGAGTCCCATTCGTGTAGTGATTTCGCGGAGAGCGCGCGTCTCGATTGTCCCTTGGTCGATTCTGTTGATTTCCACCACCTCTCCCTGCCTCTCGGGCTATCGCGATTCCTTCGCGTGCTTGGGCGATTAACGTACACTTCGCGTTTTTCAAAATCATCCTCTAATCGCCAGCATACTCGGGCATCATGGCCTTTCAACTCGCAGTACTGGCACACCTCATCATCGTTGGCTTTTTTATAACATTTATCCTCAACATGACCCGCTAGCGAGCAATATTGACAGATAACCCGTGAGTTTTTTTAACCCGAACGTTTGCTTGCTTCGAGGCAGATGGAGGAGGTGGAGAATAAACGCGCGTTATCCGTTCCGCGTTCGGATAGTGCCGACGCTGCATCTCAGCTCGTTGAGCGAGTTTTATTGCCTCACGTATGTTACCGGGTCGACCATTGCGTACAATACCCTCTAACTCGCTGCCGATCCCTATGACAAAACGTGTCAGAGCAGCCTCGTCTGCATTTCGCGAGCGCGACTCAATTTCAATGCTCGTGTACTGCGTTTTCGACGCGGCGATGCATTGAAATCTTCCCGAAATTGTTTTAATTCTCGTTCCGTATGATTCTAATGATTCGTCATTCTTTCTGACGCAGGCTTTTAATTCTGACATGATATCTTCCAATGACTCGACAACTCTGAACTATTCTTCCAACTCTTTCAAAACTCTTTCGACTGACTCATATTTCATGACAGTAGACGCGAATAATGCTTTCGCCGTGCCGCGCGATTTACCTGCTATTTCTATCGAAATCGTACGTTCCGATCCTCGCGTACTACCCAACATTGCCGCATATATCACTGTACCGCAGAATGTCTCCAGGTCATTCGCGTCGCCATCATATTCTTCAATACTCTTCAATATTCTATAAAAACTCCCGTGTAGGTACAGCGTTTCCATATCTGTTGCCATTATTCACTGAGATTTGTTTTTGGGAATTCTGTGGCTGAGAGTTTTGTGACAGCCTATTTTGCGATTGGAAATTTTGTGTTTGAATATGTTGTGATTGGAAACTCTGTAAATGACCATTTTGCAATTGGAGATTCTGTGGCTCTCGGGCCGTCGTTTGGAATGGATTTTGAAAAACTTGTTGATCTACGTCTGAATTTTGGGGTATGTCCCATGGAGATTTTTCGGGGCTCTGATCGGCTCTCTTCTGCCCCTTCTGCCTTTGCGCGCAGAGTGCCATAAGGGTTGGGAGGGGGGGGGGGGTTACTGACCTGGTGATGGGGACAAACTATATTCTCCTCTTGCTCTTCCCAGGACAGAAAGTGAAGTACTTCAGATTTCGCCAGAGCCTGATCACCTCCCCTCCTCATTGGACCCCCCCCCCTCCCTCGAGGGAGGGGGGGGGGCGATATGGGTGTCAAGTATATTCGGGGGAACCGATCGAGTTCCTATACAAGTCCAGAGATCCCAGTGATCCCCTAATATATATCACCAGTCGTTTCTGATATGATTTGAATTTTTGAGCAGTCATAATGCTCGTTGAGTGGATTCTGGGCCCAGTTTTTGGGCGATATCTCAAGAACGGCCCCGGAAAGACCCCAATCTGACTTCGAATTCATGTACAGCAGCTCAGAATATGTGAAAAACGTGTTCAAACTCCTCTGACTTCACAACTTTTTTTTGTGGGCCTGTGTAATTCATGGCGTTGCAAAAGGTGAATTGAGATCGTTGGGAACAATTTGCATGAAGAATAATGGTATGCGCTGGCAATTTCATGTCGTCCCCGACACCATCTTGCTTGAATGCGATGGGCTGATCGGATGGGATTCTTTGACAGAATTTGGAGGGAAACTCAACCCCCAAGTCCACTGCCTTTGATTTGAAAAGTTCCCAATTGCTTTTGTATATAAAGGAAGAATACGCCTGCCTCCGAGAATACGTAGAGTAACTAAATTTGAGATTTCAAATGATGCAAAGATAGGCTGGGTCCGACTCACCCATCTGGCAAAAGGAACTCTTCTTGGCAATTTTATTGCAGGAAATCACAATGGCTATGCTGAAGTAATGACATCAGGGTATGTGATATAAGAAGGCTATTTGAAAGGGAGCCTGGGAAAGTCTAATCATCTTCCGACGAGCGTAGTGATGATGATGAGCGCAAGCGTGATAAAGTGGCCGCTGAGCGCGTCGAGATTTCAATGAAACTCCTAGGTGTAAGCGGACTGGACGAGGAAGAAATCGATTATGAACGCAAGCTCCTTATGATCGACCCATGACAATTAGGTCTGGAAGGCGAACCCTTGCCAGCCATGCATTTGATTAAACACAAAATAGAGTTGAAATCAGACAAGCCGATCAAGAGTAGGAGGTACAGACTACCTCGGGCTATGAAAAATGTCATGATTGAAAAAATTGAAAAATTGCGTGACTTGTGCATTATGAGCCCGTGCAGATCACCATGGAGAGCAAATTGTTTCCTTGTCCCAAAATCGCCGGATAAAGACGGAACTAAAAGATATCGGCTCGTAACAGATTTCTGCCCACTCAACGAGGTCACGGTTGGAACGTGCCAACCCTCATCGTTCACGACTGATGTATTTGATCAACTGGCGTCCGCGCAATATATCACAGTTGTCGACTTATTAAACGGGTTTCATCAGATCGAAATGGACCCGGAATCAGCAAAACTTACAGAGTTTGATACAATCAATGGGCACTGGGAGTACGCGCGTATGGGTCAAAGTATGCAAGGCGCACCTGATACGTTCAATGAAGCCATGTTCCTGGCATTCGCCGGATTAATGCCGGATGAAATCGCGATGTACGCGGACGACATCTATTTATTGAGCGAGACGCTAGATGAGCATGGGAAAAAATTCAGTAAATGCATGCAAAGGATCAGCAAAGCTAGTCTTACAATCTCGCCAAAGAAATGCCAATTCTTACGTCGTGAAGCGGAAGTTTTGGGTCATATTGTCGGCAAGGGCCTAATTGAACTGGATCCAGCAAAGGCCGAAGCGGTACGCGAATATCCAGCGCCAACAAACGTGCGTGAAGTGGAACAATCTTTTGGGTTAACGGGATATTATCGTCGTTTCATAAGAAATTACGCGAAAATCGCACATCCGCTCACCAACCTTTTGAAAAAAGACGCCCCATTCGAATGGGAACCCGTGCATTAACGCACGTTCAAGGAATTACGCGACGCGTTATGTGAAGAGCCAGTACTCGCTGCACCAGATTTCACGAAATCCAATTGGGAAGTTGAATGTGATGCATCCAATTATAGTGTAGGCGCAATTCTTAGCCAGGGCGGTATTGAAAAAGCCCACCCCGTGGCTTACGCACCTCGCGTTTCACGTGGAAGCGTTCTTAATTGGCCAGTTTTCGATAAAGAACTATTTGCGATTGTTCATGCGAAAGACGCTCTGCGTCCATATTCATACGGCAACAAATTCACGGTAATGACGGATTATGAACCTTTACGCCATCTTCATACTTCGAGAAAAGCCGATATGGGGTACGGCAGGCTCAAAGCGCAGCTACGTGGCTACAATTTTAATATCGTATACAGAGCGGGTATCGAGAACGGAGCGGCGGACGCATTATCGCGTAATCCGATCATCAAGCCGGGCGGAATAAATCCCTAGCTTCCGCAAAAAGAACTGTATGAGTTGGTTGGAAAGCAAGAGGAAAAGGATCCAACGTGTTATGAGGATCATCCACCAGGTCGCATCTACAAAACGCGCGCGAGACGTACGCCGGAGGCTGGAGAATCAAAAATCGCGGGAGACAAAGGGTCAAGGACTGATCACCCACCGGGTAAGCGAAAATCGATCGAGCCAATCGCGGAGTCCGTGTCTGGAAGTGAGTCAGATCGGAGAATTCTGAAGGTGAAAAGACCTCGGAAGAGCTATAAAAAATTGCGAAGCTCTCGGCGCATCCAGAACCTATCTCCATCGCTTACCTCTTCGGGATTTCTTCTCTTTGCTGACTCGCTCCCACTCTCTCAACTGCCGAGCAAGCCGATGCTCGGTGGTACGGAAGATTGTCGTGAGCAAATAATCGAGGATCAGCCTCTGATTCCTGAAGAAACATACCGCGTGGCTGAAGTGGTACCTGAATCCTCATTCAAGACAATTGAGATCCCAATTTCTCAAGTGATTAGAAATCCAGAATCAAAAACAATAGGAATTGTAGATTGATTGCTCCTCGGGAATCAGCAGAATGAACATAAAAATTCCAAGTCGAAAAGAGAGTTACCCAGAATTAAATCAGTGGGAATGTTAAATTCACCAGCAGAACTGTCAAATTTCAAAATGTCAACGAACACATCAAGAAAAAATGAGAATTTTAAAAAAATTCCCACACAGCAAAATTCAAAAAATACAGGTGATTCAGTTCCAATTCAGCTACCGCGGAATGAGAACCATTGGTACTCACACTGACCAACGATGATGGGATCAGCTTCCGAGGTAGCGGTGGACCCATAGTATCAGAAACGATCAGTCCTCTAGCGAAATACGACGCGCCGTCGGATCGTGCGCGAGAATCAAATGTCGAAAAACATGGCGGAATGCAGAGCAATAAGAGCAAGCAGCAGGGCGAACTGCAACGCGACGAGACCAAGCCACAGCGAGTCACGCAGAGCGATAAGCCGCATTCTAGCGAACGAGAGAGCGAGTAATTTCCTCGGTTACCTCTACACGCGCTTGCGGAGAACGGGAGCAGGCCTCGCTCGCCACAGCATGAATCTGCAACGAGCGAGATCATACCTCATTCACCGCAACGCGAGCTTCCGACGGATGATTCAAGTCAGATCGACTTGCGAGTAGCGAACGAGGTATACAATAGTGACACGGCGTCTCACAGCATTGCGGTCCCCGAGTTGGCTGATTCTAACATGGAAATAAATACGCAAATTTGTGACGAGAATATCCAGTCCGATCTTGTGCCACAGCCATCTCATGGAACTCTCATGGACAAAACCGGATAATTCCAGAATTTTGAGTTTCAGTCGGCGTGTGCAGAGAGTAAAATCATCATCGAGAGATCCATGGATATACCGAATTCGCCGATCGACAACTGCCTATTTTGGTCATTGATCGTTGCAGATAACTTTAAGTGTGATGCTTCTACATTACGTGCAGAATTGAAAACTAACGGCGATTTGAATCAATAAATCAATGCGGAAGCGACGAAAGAAATTCTTAAGTCAGATACTGAGTACGGGAACGACGGGTGCATACTCGTATTTTCGCGATTGTTAGAAAGAAGATGTCTGTGTGCACTCGCATCCAAAGTCAGGCGAAATTTTGCATGCGTATATGCGTTCGAATGACAGTAAGGAATCCATCCACCTGCATTTTGATATGCCAGCTAGACATCATACACCCTATTTGCCAACTCGGACTTTGCGGAGCGAAAATCCCAGCAAACCGATTGGGAGAAATGTCGAGTCCAATGCCAACGGACAGGCTGGTGACAGCGTGATCGAGGAACCCCCGGGTGTAGAGAATGACAGCTCCGGGGATCCTCAAACCCAACCGCATTCTGAGAACCAGTCTCTCCGGCCGAAAGCGCACACGTCAGCACTCGAGAAATTTGTGATATCGCAAGCTCGGCTGCCTCGCAAAAAGCCACCATGGGCACTTGGCGACAATGAGCTTACGCAGCCTCTGCAAAAATCATTTCCTGTCGACGATCATCCATTCAAATATGGTGAAAATATCGCATTTTTCGCTACATGTGATGACGATCTTGAAACAGATTCGATTGAGTCTTCAATTGAAAAGGATTATATTGATCCAAGAATCATTTTTTGTGGGAATTACTCAATGGGCGACGTGCATGAGTTCCGCGTGAGCAACTTGAGCATATTTCGAACATTTATTAGAAATTATATGGGCGAAGAGCCACTTGAAAATGATATTAAAATACGCTGCTAAATGAGATTAGCAGAATGCTTTCTCAAATCGGTATCACACATAATTAGTTCATGAATCTCCCCCAAAATCCACTTTAAAATTTCAACTATCTATTTCACATTCAAATTCCAATGTTTATGACTTTTTGTCTAATTCAAAATCATACTCAGACAAACATCCATCAAAAATTATAAAAACTTGTATATTCTTATCTGATGAAGTGTTAGTTGTAAAATGTTTCAGCGGATGATAGATGAATCTCTTTTAATCCGTAAATATGGGATACATTCTTAGTTGTAAATTTTTA